>VYZR01025880.1:19549-41240 GCA_013400675.1 Oxylabes madagascariensis
TTAAGACAAAACAATACAACTTCTCAGACTCTCTTTGAATATTGTGCACTTCAGCAATTGTCTCAGTGGCTCATCACTAAACTCTTTCCTGTACGTCTGCATCTTTCTTGTACTATTGAGCCCAAGCTGCACAAAGCACTCCAGGCGCTATCTCGTAAATGCTGAATTGAGGAGATTACTGAATTCTCTAAATTAAACTATTCCTATGCTGCGCAGGGTGGCCTTAGCTTTCATGGCTCCAAAGGGAATCCTGCTGACCTTTTTTTCAACTTTTTGTCCACCAGACTTCTGAGATCCTGCTTTGCAAGAAAACTTTGCAGCCAGTCAATGCCCAGTGTATCTGTTGTAGGAGATTGGTGCAGGGCTCAGCACCTTTGTTGAACTTCAAAAGGTCCCCATCAGTCTGTTCTTTCAACCTCTTGTGCCTCTCAATACCAGTCCTGACCTCCAGCTTATCAATCATTCCTGTTCCCAATTTTATGTCACCTGTGAATGTCCTGAGGGTGTACTTCATCCCATTTTCTAGGTGATTGATGAAGACAGTAAATGTTAGCAATTCAAAACCCTGAGGAATGTCATGCCTAACCAGCCACAATATGAGCCCCTATTGTTTAAACTCATGAGTCCAGACAGTTTTCCACCCATCTGGAATTCTACCAATCCAATCATGTTTCTCCCCTTCAGATACAAAGAGGCTGTGATATATATTTTCTTCTCTCCACAGCCATTGTTAATCACATCATTGTATAAGGCAATGTTGGTCAGGCACAATCTGAACAGGTAACTCTGTGCTTGCTTTTCCCGATCACCTTTTCCTGATGGGCCTAGAAATTATTTCCAGGAAGACTGGCTAAATGATCTCCTTGGCAACAATTAGGCTTGAAATTCCCCAAATCCATCTTACCTTTCTTCAGGCTAGCTGTGATGTCTGCCTTCTTCTAGTCATAATGTAGTTCACCCAAGCATCATAACTGCTCGAATGTCACACAGAAAGGTTTCACAGTGACATTGACCAGTACCTTTAACTGCACTGGACACACCTCACTCAGTCCCATGGCCTTCTCTGCAAGTCTAGATTGTTTAAGAAGTCTTTAACTCAATCTTTGTTTACCATGGCCCAAACTTGGCCTCTGTGTACAAAGGCTTAGGAGACCTGACAGCAGACCTTGCAAGTAAAGAGCAAAAAATGCTACTCAGCTTTTTCTATTTCTTGTGTCACTAGGTCTACCACCTCATCTTTTCAGCAGGCCTACATGTTCCTTAGACTGCTGTTGCTGCTTAGGCAGCTGTAACAGCCCTTGCTGCCCTTCTCATCTACCGTAAATTTCAGTTCCAGCTTAGGTTGGAAATCATTCTTTCTTTCATGCAGCCTGTCCCCCCTTCCACTGGTGTACAAGTGCTTTTTGCACCTGAATTCAGTCAGAGATGCCCATTCAACCGTGCGGACCCCCTGACACATCCCTTCAGTCTGTGAACTTCAAAATGCTGTTACTATGCCCAAAGGAGGCTGTGCTTGACAATCAAAAAATTGTCTTGATCCTCTCCACAGCCACCTCTCATGGGAGCTCATCTACAACCTGACTCAAGAAGTTTAAGTCTGTTCTTCTAAAGACAAGGATCATTATTCTGCTACATTTTCTCTTTTCCAGAAATAATACATGGATAAACTCAGGAAACCACTTTCTTAACATACTGATGAAGAAGTAGTAATCATAACCAATATAAGCTAAAACCTCTTACAAAGGTAAATGTGCTGCTGTAAAGGTCTGAAAGAATTTCATAAACATTTTTTATTTCTCTGCAATAAAAAGGACGCTTTTCTACTTAAGAAAATGGTTTCTGCAACATGCATGGCCTTTCTATCAAGTCTGAAGGTGATGATAGTAAAGATGACAGAGAAGTGTAGCTCACCCTGTCCAAAAACCCCAGACAGAACACCACTCTTAACACACAAGTGCTTAAATGTTCAAGGAACCAATTTATTTAATCTGGTTATCTCCAGAAAGGTCTGTGTTTACCTATATTTTTTTAAAGAGAGCAAGTTTGATTACAGCATAACTTACATACAAAGTCAGACATCACATACCATTGCCTCAGCAAGATCAGGACACATACCACACACAGACAGAATCTTTTCTTCTGAAAAGCTGTCTGAAGGAAAATACTAATTATTAAAAAATGTCTACCCCTGCATCCTATGTTTTGCACTTAAAACAGTCACAATATTCTATCCCAAATGCCATTACTACGAGATAGAAGGCTTGAGTTTCAAATACAGGAATATAATTCTACCCTCTTCTTGGTGCCATCTTTCTCTGCAAAACATTAGCCTCATTGTCATGTTAGTGTTCAACTCATCTTCTGGGACAAGAGTGACAGTATTTTCCACATTTCTCCAAGCTAAGCTTCACTGAATATAAATAAGCCTTCTAACCACTGGATACAGTCCAATGCATCTTGTTTGGCCATGAAGCTGAAATTCCATTCTGTTTGTGCAGAAATAACAGAGGAAGGCCCGAGGCTAGCTTATGACTTAATGATAAGTGGAGTTTCCAGAGGGACCAAGATGAAATCAACAAGGTGCCTCAGAGCAGAAAGTGAACTGTACCATGACTCTCACTTACTTCACATCTTCTGATCCAAAACTTGAATGTTGTCATGTCACAGCTGGAAAAGCAAATGCATGATTTTTCTCTATTGTGAATAAAAACAGAAGTAATTTTGTGGATGCTGCTGTGCTGCTAAATGACAGAAAAACTCACAATATTAAGAACGAAATGAGGTTTTTCTAACTACAAAAAAGGCAGTAATGAGCTGATTCATTCCATCAAGCATAAATCAAACTGTTCTAACTAAACCAAGATACAGACACAATTTAAGGGATATAGCTTTTGGACTAAAAATTAAATTAAGTCCTTTTCCAGAAAATATCATGAAGAAAAAAGAACTGATGTTATTAGTAAGTAGCAACACAACTTGCAACTTAATCATTGAATGCATTCCAATGAACAGATGACAGAAAGGAAGACCTATGCAAGTATTGCAATGGTATGATTGTCACCATTGCTCATTGGAACCGCACCTCTGTGCAAGAGTACAGAAATGTCATGGACAGGTGGATAAACTCTGATGCAAATCAAGACACTGAGCTTCCCTCAGCTTGCCAACAAGTTATTTGACAGGCGAGATCCTACCTAGCATGGAGCTAAACCATAGACGAGTAACCATTCTCAGGAGTTACACAACTTCACTTCCAGATTCCTACACTTGAGCACTTAGCAGTGTCCAGAGAGAAAAACACCAGAAATAAATGCCATGCAGAAAAAGAAGAGTACTTTTCCTATAACCTCTCCTTCCCCTTTTCCCCACAGATATTTTCTTCCTGAAATTCTGCTTCTGGAATACCCACACATGCCACACACCGTAGTTTAGATCTTACTATAAGAATAAAACAGAAGCATAGGGATATAAAGCAGTATCCTCACTCTGCAACGATAAATGAGCTTGTAAGAGACTAAAGCCTGTGGGTCCAATCAGATACCTCAGAAAGTGCTAGCTGACATTGTCTAAAATACTGATCATACCTCCTTATGTAAAACAGCACTTAAAGACTGGCACTCTCAGAGAAGAAAAATAAAGTACCTGAAGCAGATGTGTATTTCATGAATGAACTGACAGACCTGTTCCTATTTTGCATGAGGATACAACTTTGGGGCCCTTCAGAGCTTTTTATTACATATAAGCCACAAGCAAGGCAGAATGCTCTCCTTCTCATCATGACAAAAAAAGGATGGCAATTTTCCACATAGGTTTCCATCTTTCAAACATTAGTATGATGTTTTATTTAGTTTCTAGGAAATTTATTATCTTCTTCACAGTAACAGAATTTTTACATTGACTAAATTCAATAGGCTCACTTCTCTTCAACATCTTCATAAATGTCTTGGACATAGGACTCAAAGGAGTATTAAGTTTTTCAACAACACTAAATTGAGAGGAGCTGTCAACTCCCTCAAGTACAGAGGGAGGCCTTGCAAAGAGACCTTGACAAATCAGAAGGCTGGGCAATCAGCAACCATATGAAGTTTTAAAAGGGCAAGTTCCCTATTCTGGGATGGAGCAACCCTGGGTATATGGACAGACCTCATAATGAGAGGTTGTAGAGCAGTGCTGCACAAAGGGACCTGGGGGTCACTGTCAAGGGCAAGTTGAACATGAGTCAGCAGTGCCCTTGCAGCCAGGAGGGCCAACCCTGCCCTGGGGTGCATCAGGCACAGAAAGCATCACCAGCCAGGCAAGCGATTATTCCGCTCTGCTCTGAGCTGGGGCAGCCTCACCTTGGGGGCTGTTTTGAGTGCCACAACATGAAAAAGACATGAAGCTGTTGGAGAGCATCCAAAGCAGGGCCACAAGCATGGTGACACATCTGGAAGGGAAGCCATATGAGGAGCAGCTGAGGTCACTCGGTCTATTCAGCCTGGAGGAGACTGAGGGGAGACCTCACTGAGGTCTTCAACATCCACACAGGGTGAAACAGAGGGGTAGGGACCGATCTCTTCACTCTCATAACCAGTGACTGGTCCTGAGGATTTGGCATGAAGCTGAGTCAGGAAAGATTTAGGTTGGATTCCAGAAAAAGGTCTTCCACCATGAGGGTGCCTGGCCACTGGAAAAGGCTCCTCAAAAAGTAGTCACAGCACTAAGCCCATCTAGTTCAAGAAGCGTTTGGACAATGCTCTCAGGCACATGGAGTGACTCTTGGGGTGTCCTGCACAGCACCAGGAGTCCATGACCCTGATGGGTCCCTCTGAACTCAGGATATTCTATAATTCTGCTCTATGAAAATCTGACAGAAGTACAGCTACCATGATGACAAAATAAAAATATCTGATTGATTTGGAGTATAATTATTCTCAACTGTCTTCTCTGATACTGAAGTTGGTTGTAAGAGACTGCCTGGTCTTTGACCTTCAGCCAAACCAACAGTACAAATCCTTACAAAAAAGGGGTCAGCAACTACAGCTCCAGCCTCAGTTTTTGTCCCTTTACCCTTCACATCCTAAAAGCATTCTCTCCAGTGAGACTGTGTTTTCAGCAAGTTTAGCAAGACCAAATTAACCGTGTTCACATCTACTCTATAACATGTCAGAGTCACAGAATCATCCAGATTGGACTTGGATTACCTCCAAGACCATCATGTATGACAACCTTCATAGGTGTTGCTGGGTTTCCAACATACAGAACACCCCCACTGGCAAATACTTATGGTTTTTATCCTTTGCATGCTGAATTGCCTGTTCTTTTTCACTTTCAGCATGAGTAGAGAAGAGATGGTCTCCTTCTTCTGGAATCTCTAGTTTTTTTCTCTCAAGATCTGTTTCTCAGGACAATTTGCTGTCTTGAAGCTTTGCACTCAAAAGGAGTATTTCCCAACTTTCCTATCGCCAAAGAGTCATGGTCCTAACCCAGTTACTAAAGCAGTGACTTCTTAAATCACCATTCCCTCTTCAACTTCTATCTAAAAGACTGAATTTTAGACTCAGATTCAAGTTTTTTTCTCCCACCTGGCAGCTCTCTAACTACCCAAGTGTCATGTGTAACTACGTCACAGTCCAATGAAAAACCACATTTCCTCCTGAAATCCTTGATGACAGACAGGTATAGGGCACACACCTAATGGCCAAAACTGGCAAACAGCTCAGCCCAACACCATCAGCCTAGGTTTTGATTTTCCTCCAGTTCTTTCAAGTTCAGCTGTGACCTAGCTGGAGTACACACAGTTTCTCAAAAGGAAAGAAATTATTAACTGGAAATTACAATAAAACAAGATAAAATTCTGCCTAGTTTACCAGACATTTCCTATCTGTTAAGAAGTAAAAGGAATTGTTGCAATGGCTGTTTTCCCTGCAGTAACTGGAGCAGAAAATAAATCAAGACAGAACTTTGTATTTAAATCCATAGCAAACACAAACATAATCAAATAAAATAGCAACACACTGCTCCTGAGAAAAATTCCACAAAAATTGAGTGTTGTCCACAAAAATGAATTCTAACACACAAGAAAACAGCAAACAGAAAGGCAAAAATAAGACAACTGCAGCCTCAGTCAGGATGATTTGTCCAAACCTGCAATTTTTACTGTCATTTTCAAGAATTTCATGGGTCCATGTGAACAGGTTGGCACAACAAGCCTGGACAGCTCAATACCCAAAAGAATGCAAATTTTCATACCTAGGAAGTGTTACTTCAAACTCAGTATCTGACATTTTAAAAACTGACATAAATTTCACACACGCAATGTAGCTCTCTCTCAGTCAGGTTGCCTCTGATTAAGAGTGATGCAACAGTGGTATTATCTGGAAGATTAGATACAAATTCCACCAGAGACCACTACAGCTTACAGTAATAATGCAGTCTTCTTGAAATGTCAAGCTACATTAAAATTCCCGGCTGCTTCCAATCACATTCCACTCCATTCCTATCTCCGATAAACTGGAACAACTTCCTGACATCTCGGGGAGTTTACAGATTAACCATAGATGCTGCCCAGCTCAATCATTCCATTAGGTGGACACAGATTATGTATTAGCCTGTACTTCGGTCAGGTAAATTGTTTCTACCTTCAGCCCATGAAGATTATATAAAGGTGAAATCCTTGGATTGCTCACAGGCTTTTTTCATTCAACATTTGACTACTTGAGAGATCAAGATCTTCCACTGGGTGTTTCAGGTCTATCACTAATGTAGAGTAAAAGGATATGTAGTGTAACTCTACTTTTGTATGTCCATTGCCCTGGTTTTTACTAAGATGAAGTTTGCTGTCTCCCTGTGATGTAGTTCACACATCTCACCCGGTTTAGTACCCTTAGAAATCACAGGACAGAGCTGCTGTACTGGAGTCATCACCTCACCACAGAAGTAAAAGCAATGCAAGCAGAAGAAAACTGATGACAAGGAGGCTCGTCTGCCTTTTAGCAACTAACTGGCAAGGGGTTTTGAGAGGTAGAAGAGGTCAACTAATGCCCAGTTTTCCCAATTCCTACATGCACAAATTAGGGAAAAGTTTTCCTTCAATTTTATTTTTCCCACATTGAGTATACCACTGTCTGACAGGTCTCAGAACTACTCATGATTTGAGCATCANTTACCTTTCCAAAGCACATATATCTGCAAGTAAATCTCCAAGAATCCAAGCAACAGAAGTTTTATTGGGTTACTTTCATACAGGGTTCAGAAGTGAAAACTTCACCAGCCATGCTTCAAATCACATATGCCAGTGTTGGTAAAAAGGACACACATACAACAGAAATAAGGGAAGCCAAAGCAGTACACACGTCACATGCCCTTTCCCACATTTGGATGCCAATAGTTCATCTCACTATCCTTAAGGGCCTTCCCTGAACTTCCCTGACGTTCTGAACGTCAGTTTCCCAGACACAAACCTTTACTGCAGCCCCACTGTGTCTGCTAGCGATACTTCGTTCTTGTGATACACATTCAGCTTCTGCTCAGGGATGCTGGTATCTCTAGGGATTGCATGGTTTTCTTCTTCTACGCAAGTTACACAGGAGAAGAGCAATTATGGTACCACTACAGAACCACATATTTATTCCTAACTCAACTATAGACCAACCTCCTTCAGAAGCGCTAGCTGATTTTCCTGTTTAAGTCATGTCTTAAGGTAAAACTCTGAAAGCTCAGAACATTCTGAAGTATTTACAGAGTATTTTCTGGTTGAATGAACACAAATGGGCTTATCAAACTTGCAGTTTTTATCTGAACAGAAAATACAATTCACTGCTTTACCTGTACACTCTTTACACACACTCCCACATTTCTTTAACATTTTTGATGCTTACAAGTAACCAGCTTTTATCAAGGCATTTGAGGCTTTTAGGTATCTTTCATCATAAAAATTAGTTAGTTGTGCCTTAGTTTTATCAGAAAGAACAGCTGTTCTATATTTAGCAGACACATCTGTATTGCGGCAGACACATCTCTGTGTGTGGCAGACATGTGTGTGAACCCTAACTTCAAGAAAATTTATTGTCTTGCAGATCTGATGGCTGTTGCGTGAACAACTGTATGCCAGAACACAGAGAAAATACTACTAACTGAAAGAGAGTATTTGCTCCCTAAAATCTGAAATCTAAGAGATATATATATGCATACTACATCATGCTGCTTATGTGCCAAGAAATGCCTTGAACATCTTACAACAGTTCAGTATTTTAATTTCAAGTCCTCAATTTGATCAAAATCATGACTTAAGCACCCATATGCTATGGAACTATAGAAGTTGCCATTAAGACTATTGTTTTACCCATTCTCACTGGAAAAATGAAGCCTTAGAATGTGTTCCCAACATACTGCACTGTACTGACAAAGCCCTTGCACAGCATGCTTGGAACTTCACTTTTTAAAAAAGTTTCAGCAGCAACCTACACTGGCTTTACAAATATTTACATACCACATTCAAAAAGCTTAGAAGATTTCTTCCCAGAAGACATGAAAGTCTGATAAGTGGTTGCATCTTTAGGTTTTGAATGCCTCAGCAAACCAGTACCTACAGAAGACTTGTTAGCAGACCAAAACGTGTTCCATGCCTTAAACTCCAGAGAACATAATTTTAACTTCAGAAGTGTTCCCGTCAGTAAGGCACACCAGACAGAGACAATTCCCACATGCTTAATCTTTATTGTGCGAATGTTGTTCAGAGCATTTATTACCCTCTGTTGACATACATTAAAAAAAACAATACACTGACAGTGGCTAGATTGATGGACAACATATTAAATCTATTTGGTGATAACTTGTATGCATGCAGTTAACTCCTGTGGTGTAGAAATCTTAGCCAGGAGGCCAGCCCAACTGGCGACCACCCAGAACATGGAGATGTACGTGATAGACAGACTGCCCACCCTCAGGCCCTTCATTCACAACCATCCGGAATCCATTGGTCAGGCCCAGGTTAGCGGCACACTTCTTGCCAACAATCATTAAGTGCCCAAGAAGCTGGAGGAGAAAGAAAAAAAAAAGAAAAAAACAACAAACACAAAACACACAAAAAAGGGGAAAGGGCAGGAAGGGAAAGAATGAGAGCAGAGAACCAATAAGCCAGTAAGTTAATTCTCAGAAATTCAGCCACTGCTCTTCAAATTGTTGTCTGCCTGCAAGTGACACTTTCTAAGAAAAACTAAAGACTGGCTATGTGTAATATAGGGGGAAAATAGAACTATTGATTTTTTTCAAGCCAGGCTGTAACAGACTACAAAAGTGTCACAAAGATAAATTTACTTCATGGTTAAAGCCCCCACTACTTCTTCAGACAACATACATGATTCTGTTGGAAAAGAAACTTTATCTTACCATTCAAAGTTTACAAAATCTTTGAGCTTGATGTTTTTAGTTACAAATGAAATATTCAGCATCTCTCAGCTAACTTCCCTTTTCTTCACCTCTGACCTGCTAAAAACCCCCAAGCCCATATTAGAGTAAGTACTATTGCATGCAAACAGTGAAAACAGACATCAGGATTATAAGGTAACAAATACCAATTCATTTTGCATGGAAAATACACATACAGATATATTTTGCTTTCTCTGTCTAATTTTACTGGAAAACCTTAACTCCGTTATTTTTTTAAGCTAGAGGACAATGATTATAGTATTGGAAAACTACTTTGCCTCTTTGAAATGTCAAGAGGGAAGGGGGACTGCCTAGTACGTTATGAAGTATACAACTTTTTGTTGTATAGAAAACCTTTAGAGTACTTACAGATTCATCAGAATCTTCTGCTTCAGACAATCTGACAATTGGCTTCTTAGGAATCACTAAGAAATGTGTTGGAGCTTGGGGTGAAATATCATGGAACGCGAGGCACTGGAGGAACGGGAAACAGATAAAATATCATTTGCTTTGGAGAAAGATAAGAGTTTCAGTAAATCAATATGCCCCACTAAATACATACTTCAGCAGATTACCAGACACCCCAAACACAAGCAGAGATGTTAATTTTACTTGAGTGATATATTACTCAAGTGATATATTTACTTGAGTGATATATTATCCTTTAATTTCTAAACACAAAACACTACTTACCAAGACCTGCTGAAAAAAATCACTGCTCTGAAAAGTAGTGTTTAAAAGCTACAGTTTTCTCAGCAAAGCAATATGCAATCAGGTTCAAGATTTATTATTGCAACATAGGCATAACAACTAGTAGACCTGTTGGCATGTGTGCCTATAAATGTACATTTATGCTTCTTTATTTTTTTTATTAACACCATGGTCCATAAAATGAATGGCAAAGAACTGCTAATCATCTTTCAGTTATGCCTGAATACTTCCTTGGTCAAAGACAGCAAGGCAATTCCAAAGATCCTTTAGTCATGTGATTGAGGCCATTATTAAACTTCTATTCTCAACAGCACCAAGTATTTCAGAGTAATGCATTAACACCAGCTTTGCTTCAGACATGCTCAAATTGAGAGACAGGCTTTTGAAATATGAACATCTGTCTGTAGTGACTAGCTGAATCTTGACTAAATACCAAAATTACAACCAATCAAACACTGCATGCATCACCTAAATCTCAAATTAGGAACTGTCAATAGGCAAGAGAAAATGAAGTAATACCTCTTTGTACAAAGGGCCAACCACAGAACTGGAACTTGCTAATGGAACCTCGACAAACGTGCAGATGTACAGGAGGCACTCTGCCACCATTAGTCCAAGTCCAGTATCTCTGACTTATCCATCATGTTCAACAGCAAAACACATGGCAGCTATTGGCTATGTCACAGACAGTGGATACTTAAAAACCCATCCCTAGATTCTTCAAAATACTTATTTCTTATTCACTTTTCTTTGTGAATCAATAAAGTTATTTTTCTTTGCAACTATACTGCTTTTTTATTCTGAGAAGTGTGGTTTTTGTCAAGAGTAAAGCTGGTGAAAAGCCTGAACTCAACTTGCATCAATCTTTTATACACCTTATCTTTTATACACCAAATCTGTCTGGTTTTAAGGTATCTTTAAGAAGATAACGCCCAGGTTTGAATTTCTGATGAACTGCTCATTTCTTCCAAACAGGAAAGCGCAGTAAGTAAAAAACTGATGAATAAAACTAATTTGCACCCAATTAAATAAATCATATTCAGAGCTGACCATTTTGTAAGCAGCTTTTCTATTATATGTAGTCCCATAGAGGCAGAATGCAAATGGCCAAACTGCGTCAAAGAATTTAAGGAGCAAAAGATTGGAATTAAATAGTTTTTTACGGTACAGAAAGCAGAAGCAACATTAAAGAAAAAGCACCACCACAGAAATTCACGAGTGTGCGGGAAACCAAACTTCATTTCAGCAAGTTTAGATTCAACTGGAGAAACAGTGATAAGGCATAATTCCACAGAGACTTTGTACTTTTCAGTATTTCCCTTTCTCTGAAGGTCAATTATTGATTAATGGCTTTCCTTGCCCTTCTCCTTTAAACACTTCCAGCCACCTCTAAAAAGAACTCCATAAAGTCAACAAAATTAATTGAAGATCACCCACCAGTCAACTTAAATCTATAAGTTCTACATTTCTGTGCACCCTGAAGTAAAAATCAAGTGAGGTGCTGCAGGTAATGACTCTTCCAGAAAATACTCTGCATAAATGGCTGTCAAAGTGGGTTATACGCTCAGCGAAGTCAATGGCCTGATTCCTAATCAAGCAGTGCTCAGCTTACTCTGCTGCAATGGCTGCAGTAACATAAGCATGACTTTCACAAAGCAGTGGACATTTCCAGTATTCTTCAGAGCAGACGGCAAATGCAACCACTCTGCCATCTGTGAAGAAAATACTGCTTCAAGCTATGCACGATTTTTAAGCAAATAAATCTGACAAACTGCATTCTCACACTGAGTCTGTATTGTACACTGAGAATAATCCCTTATTTCAAATGCAAAGGCGCCTGTTAGTGGGGCTTTTATAATTCAATCTAAAGGGCGGCGCGGCGCGGGGCGGGGCGGGGGGGGGGGGGGGGAGGGGAAGTGCAGAAGATCTTATACAGGATACTAGTTAGTTTACATTTTGGAAATAACTGCAGCATTTCTTCTAAACCTAATTATTTCATTTCGGTTCTAACATGCTGTGATGCACCAGCAATCCCCCTAGGAGGTTCATTGCCAGAGCCCAGCAGGCAGAGCTGCTTAACCTCTGTAAGGCTACTGAGAGGCACATCGGGACCTGCAAAAGCAGCCAGTCGTGGTGCTCTGCTCAGAACCCGCAAGGAGGCCC
Source organism: Oxylabes madagascariensis (assembly GCA_013400675.1). Classification (NCBI taxonomy): domain Eukaryota; kingdom Metazoa; phylum Chordata; class Aves; order Passeriformes; family Timaliidae; genus Oxylabes; species Oxylabes madagascariensis. The sequence continues at coordinate 31,832 of VYZR01025880.1, forward strand.
CCTGCGTGTGGTAAAGGCGACACGACTACCCTCCAATACCAGCTGTGAGCACCCTCGACCCTTGGCAAGGGGCCCAATGCAGCTCCAGGGACGGTGCAGGGAGGCGCGGGGGCGCCCCGTCTGCTCCGCCGCGCTCCCGAGCGCCTCCGCGGCGCCCCCGGCCCCTGCACAGCCCGCACCTGCTCGTCCTCGTAGATGATGTTGGCGGGGATCTCCTTGCGGATGATCTTCCCGAAGATGGTGTCCCCGCCGGGACGCGCCGCCTGCGCCTTGCTGATCTCGTCAGCCATGGCGGCACCTCCCGCGCGGCTCCCGCCGGCCCTCAGCCCCGCCTTCCCCCGCGGCCACGCCCTCCGCAGCGCTCATTGGGCCAACACCGGCAGCTGGCCGTGTCCGCCCGGCTGATTGGCGATGTCGCCTGTCATTGACCCGCTGGTCCCCGCCCACCGCACTGGCGCGCCCTCGCTGACCCGGGAGTCGCGGAGGGATCCGGGGCGAGGAGCTATTGCAGGCTCCGCGCAGGGATCAACGCTGGGAGTTGAAAAGCTATTCTGAAGGAGTCGTGCAGTCCCGGGAGAGGCTGTTGTAGGCAGAAGTACTGCTTATCAAATCCAACCCAAATATCTGTGTGATTTCTTGGGACAGGCTCCTGCAGACTGCACGAGGCTGGGCTGCCGTTAGCTTTTCCATCAAAGTTTGCAGGTGTTTGGTGCTCCTGGAATCAGGCTCCTGCAGAAGGGCAGTTTGATGTGGCAGCCCTTCTGCACATAAGTAATTTCGTAACCATGAAACAAACTAATCCATATGGCCAAGCAATAATTCACAGAAGGCAACACAAAGTTACACAGCCATACATCTAGTTGTAAATGCTTTTTTAATATATCTATGACGCCAGTCATGAAATAGGAGAAATGAAAAAGCGGGGGACGCGGAACGAACACAAACCTTAAAGACTAACAACAAAGTTTCATTTTCATGCGGTTTAACAAGACCAAGTACCTGGATCGGGAGCACCCCTGCAATCAACACAGGCTGGGAGATTGAGAACAGCCCTGTGAGAAGGACTTGGGGTGCTGGTGGGTGAGAGGCTGGACATGACCCAGCCATGGGCACTCCCAGCCCAGAAAGCCAAACGTGTCCTGGGCTGCATCCAAAGCAGCGTGGGCAGCAGGGGAGGGAGGGGATTCTGCCCCTCTGCTCTGCTGAGACCCCACCTGGAACCCTGCATCCAACTCTGGGGTCCCAGCATGGAGAAGGGCACAGAACTGCTGGAGTGAGTCCAGAGGAGGCCACAAAGATGATCAGAGTGATAGAGCACCTTACCTATGAGGACAGGCTGAGAGAATTGGAATTGTTCACCCTTGAAAAGAAGAGTTCAGAGTGACATAATTGCAGCCTTCCAGTACCTGAAGGGAGCCTACAGGAAAGATGGAGAGAGACTTTTTACAAGGGCATGTAGTGACAGGACAAGGAGAAATGGCTTTAAACTGCAAGATTGGAGGTTTAAATTGGATATGAGGAAGATATTCTTCACTGTGAGCATGATGAGTGCCTGGAACAGGCTGCCCAGAGAACTTGTGGGTGCCCCATCCCTGCCAGTGTTCAAAGCCAGGCTGGATGGAGCTCTGAGCAACCTGGTCTAGTGAAAGGTGTTCCTGCCCATTGAAGGGGCATTGGAACATGATGACCTTTAATGCCCCTTCCAACCCAGACCATTCCAGATTCTATGGTTTTCTAAACTTCACAAGTAAAATAGATTGATTTCTCTGAAGATTTGTCTAGGAGGATATTAATATAGACATTTATATATATTTGTCTCTAGACAAAAATGTTACAGGAAGGCATTTTGGAGGGAGGCAGGGAAAAAGTACTGCTAAGTGCCTTAAACCTAATATGGTTCTGCAGCTGATTACCTGAACATATTACAAAAACAGCAGAATTTGTCATATATTTCTGGTAGTAGCTCTGAAATAATTTATCATGAAATACCCTCAAAAACCTCTGATAAAATACATTAAACTATGATTTTTATTCTCTTCCTTAGATTATGGTTCTGAATTAAGATATTTTGACAGGTGTATATCCTACCAGTGGTGTTGGAGCTTTATGACCATTAAAAGAAGTGCTTCAGGGACAAATTTCTTTGAATTATATTGTTGTCTAACCATGGTTATTTAGCAAATACATGATTAATTTTATTCCCCCACTTTCTCATGAATTAAATGTATTTTGTGAAACACTAGAAGATTTGATATTACTAGCTAGACAGACTCAGGAGTTTAACATAAAATACTTTTTTAGCATCCATATTATATGGTATATTATTTAGGATCCAATTATATGGTAATATATTTTAAGTAGTTCCAGGGGCTGCTGTGGAGAAAGCATTTTTATGTTAAGAGAAGACATAAAGAGACAAGTTTAGAAGTTTCTCTGAAAAAACAAAAACTTTTTTTTATATAGTTGACTTCAGCCTGCATTTTTGTCTCACCATGTAAACAGCAACTTTTATATTTTTTGAATAAAACAATGAATTAATTAGACCCTCTTTTTAAAGGGTTTAATTCATTCATTCACACCTGCAATAATTATTCTTGGAAATAAATTATGAATAAACATCACTTCTGCTAACAGATCAAGTTTCTTTATATAACATAGTAAAAAAACCTATTTAATAGATGCTTACAAGTAATTATTAATTAATAATAAAAATATTAAAAATATTGAGTAATGTTTTATTGTTCCCATATTTCAATTAGCTTAGAATGTTATTGCAGTTAAACAATTAAACAGACTGTGTATTGAAGCTAGAGGTCTAGTGAGCAGTAAAGCTAATTACACAGAAAATCCTTATGCTGCCTTTAGCTAATGTGAATGATGTGTTAGCAAACTATAAGCTTGTTTGTTTTTCAAGAGAATGGCAATTCAGTTTTACAGATTTACCTAGCGTGGCCATGATGTGGCCAGGCCAAGGCTGGGCTGGTCAGGGTGTGAGTAAGGCAAGCCAGGGCTGTGGGGAACTTGATGTGAGCAGCCAATGAAGTGACCTGACTAGGGAGGAGAAATGACTGAACAGAAAATAAATGCCTGTTGGATAACACCAGCAGAAAAAAAAATGCTTGGCAGCTTTGATCCTGGGAACAAAAAGTGTCCTTGAAAAATGCAGCTGGCCTCCTCTAGGAACAGCTGGGTACCTAGAAAGTAGGGAGGTCTTGAGATACTACTGATAAGCACAGAAACAAGCAACTGTAACCACAAATTTTTATCTGAAGTGGTGAAAAAGTGGACTGGGAAAGAAGAAGGCACTCCAGATAAAGAAGGATTCTGAACTGCTGTTGCCTGTTCTAACTGCGAGAGCAAGGAAACAGTCTGGCAAAATAAAAACTGATTTGAAGCAGCAACAAACATCATCGTTTATTGGCCGTTCTAGGTGTTGCACAAAAACTGATGGCTGTGCAATTACCCATATGAAACAAATTATATTTTCGTTCAGAAAAAGGAGTAGAACACACTGGTCTTTGTGCTACCCTGGTCAGTGATCTGCAGGCTCTGGCAGGGGGTGCTGGACAGGGAGCAGCCCCTGGTCCCCACCGCGGCTCCCTTTGGAGGGCAGGGGTCCCTGGGCCACTGACAGTTCCAGTGGACCAAGGAGCCTGTGGGCAGCACTGCCTGCCTGCTATGGATCTCCTTCAGCTCCTGCTGCAGGCAGTGGCAGCCTCCCGCCAGACCTTAGTGCCAGACCGAGGATCGGCACTGTTTGGATAGCCAAGAAGGCCAGTGGGATCCTGGGGTGCATTAGAAAGAGCATTGCCTGCAGGTTGAGGGAGGTGATCCTGTCTCTCTACTCAGCCTGGTGAGGCACATCTGGAGTGCTGTGTCCAGTTCTGGGCTGCTCAGCTCAAGACAGACATGGAACTCCTGGAGTGGACGCAGCAGAGGGCAGTGAAGGTGGGACTGGACCATCTCTCTTTAGAGGGAAGGCTGAGGGAGCTGGGCCTGATCAGCTACGAGACAACTGGGAGGGGACCCCATCAATGTCTGTCAGTGTCTGAAGGGAGGGTGTCAGAGGATGGAGCCAGGCTCTGCTCAGTGGTGCCCAGCAATAGGGCAAGAGGCAGTGCGCAGAAACCGATGCACAGGAAGTTTCTGTGAATACAAGGAAGAATTTCTTTACTGTGCGGGTGAGCGGGCACTGGAGCAGATTGTCCGGAGAATTTGCAGAGCCTTCCCCAGTGGGGGTAGAACTGTCTGGACACAATCCTGTGCCATGTGCTCTGGGATATCTCTGCCTGAGCAGGGACGTTGGACCAGATGAGCCACTGTGGTCCGTTCCATGCTGAGCTGGAAGTCCCTTCTGTGAGTCCGTGAAGGCCCCGTCAGCCCCGCCAGCGGTGGCAGTGGGGCGGTGGCACAATGGCTGTCCGGAACGGCGGCGGCGGCGGGCGGCGCCCGGGGGACAGCATTGGCGGCGGCATCGGCAGCAGCGCGGCGGGGGAGCGTGGCTCCTGCCGGGTCGTCACTTCCGGCGTGGCACTTCCGGCGGTGAGACGGTGCGGGCGGAATGGCGAGTCGCGGGCAGGCGAGTGACACACACACACACACACACACACACACGCACTGTCCGTGCTGGGAGGCTGGAGCTTTGTAGCTTTTGTAGAGCCAAAAGACATAGAGTTTCAGGACAAGAAGGACAAAAAACTAGGTAAAATAAAGTCGCGGTTTGTCCGCAAAGGCCATTGCGGGAAAAGGAAGCGAGATGCCATAAGGAGAAGTTAAAATGCATCAAAAGCACGTCTCGTGAGAGTAAGATAGGGAAAAACAAGGACCTAGGATTTAAGAAACCCTTTCATTGCTACGGTGTAATGTCTTGTTGGTACCTTTTTCAGAAGTGTCTTGAAGCCTGGTTTAGGGAATACAGCCGGCTGGTTTTCGCGGAGCTCTCTGATAAAGCAGGTGACTGTAGAGGTCAGAGGTGTCTGCATTAATGTATCTTGTATTAATGATCATCTGATACAGCTACTCTGTGGCTGGTGTGGTGAAAAGTTTCCTGGAGGGGTTTGCAGAAATTGAACCTGAGAATATCTTGTGTTGGAAGGGAACCACAGAAATGGTGGGAGTTCGGCTCCTTGTCTTGCCGGGACCATTTTCAGGAGTCACACCATGTGCCTGAGAGAGTTGTGCAAAAGCCTCCTGAACTCCGCCAGGCTGGTGCTGTGACCACTTCCCAGAAGAGCCCGTTCCAGTGCCCGGCCACCCTCTGGGGGAAGAACCTTCTCCTGATACCCAGCCTAAGTGTCCCCTGACACAACTTCAGGCCATTCCCTTGGGTCCTGTCACTGGATACCAGAGAGAAGAGATCAGTGCCTGCCTCTTCTCTTCTCCCCTTGTGACAAGGCTGTAGACTGCTGTGAGGGTAGGAAGATGCCTGAAAATGGCTCATCAAATTGCTCCAAATAGCCATAAAAAACTTCAAGTTTTACCATACATGTGTTCAACATAAAACCACTTGTAATATTAACTTGCTGTTTCCAGAGATGGCATATATAATGGGGTAGAAAAAATTTAGGATATTAAAATACCTGCAAAGCAAGAAGTTTATTTGTTGTGTTTTAATTCTGTGAGTTTACTTTCCACAGATTCACCCATCTAGGGAACAGTGCAGTTAAAGGCAACATGGCTCTGTTCATTTGCTGAGGTTTTTCTGAGTTACAGCCCTGTGTTTGTTCTATATCCTTCTAAAAATATTTGGAATACTAATCGTGCAAAAACAATTTGAGATTATTATTAAGTACCTGGAATTGTGCCCTCTAGAGATGCCAAAACACTATAGGAAGTTCTAGAAGGAGCTTCAAAAGGCATATTGAAGGCATAGTGAAGGCATCAAGATCATGTTTTTCTGGTACTTGTCAGAGATTCTTTTCAGTCTGTGGCAAACATCAAAAAAGTCTCATAAGGATTTGAGTATTTCTGTAATTCATGACAATCTGTATAAATGATCAACCAAAACCACATGACTGTGAGCTGTGATTCTCAGGGGGTTTGCTTTTCATATATATTCAGGTTTGTCTTCTCTGCATTGTAAATCCTAACTTTCTGAGTGTTTGCTTTTACTGAAGTTTTCATTTGCTGACCTGGCTATTGTATTTAAGGGAAGGACTTTGCATTGGTTTTGCCAAACCACCTGTAGAAGATTTTTATGTGAGAATACTTCAGCCATTTCTTTTTCTGTCTTTTTCAGTAGCTGGAGAATATTACTGATGTAACCTTGATAATGCCTTCAAGTAACTTGACTTTTAGAGTTAATCCAGTTCTGTTTGGTTTATTTGACTTTGGCACAATAAATAATGCTTGTGTCCATCTATTGTCAGGATTATATTCCCATCATGCCAAATAATTATTTAGGATTGTGGTGCCAGCATCTTAGGGTAATTTGAAATATCTAGACCTGTCTAAGATTTTGATGACATCACATCTTCTTTGGTTGCAAGTGTTTTAATCAGGAATTTAAATAAAGCCTTTTAGATACTAATTCCGTATCAAATTTTGTACTAAAAGAATGGAAAGAACATGAAATTTCGACCAAAACATTTTCATTTGTAACATGTTCATTTTAAGTAACAATCATACTAGCAAATAAGTTAATTCTATTGATGTTGTATTGGCAGGTTTTGAAGCTTTTTAAGTTGTTACACAGAACACGGCAAGAAGTTTTTAAAAATGATGCCAAAGCCCTTGAAGGTGAGATACTTGTGTGGTGTGATGTGTGCTTGCTTACCTATATTTCATGGAAATTTCTTCTCGGAATACAGAGAAAGAGAATTCTTAACATAATCTTTCTTCAAATTACTCCCATAATTTTCAGATAATAGTAGGGGAAACTTTTGTGTCCATAACCAGATATCCTTTAATTTGAAACCAAAAAAAAAAAATGCTGATTAGATTCAAGCACCCAACACATACTTTGGAAAGGAAATATCTCTTTTTTCAGTGTTCCTGATCTTCCTGGGAGATATTTTTCTATATTTTCTTTTGTTTTTTAACTTTGCTTCAGTCCAGCCAGAGTATATTTAGCTGTACTAAATTATCTATGTCTGGTTTTTCCTCAAGGGATTAATCCTACTTTTTTACCTTATGTATGCAATACAGAATGCTAAATTGGGAATCTTATTTTATTTGTATACCAGTCAACTTAAAATGTGACATCATGTGAATTACATGGAAATCTTACATTGAAATACTTTGATCAGAGTGCCCCAGGAAGGTGCCATAAAGGACTTAAGATGCTTAATTCTCGGGCAGCCACAAATTCAAAATACAATTTTTTGTTCACACTTCAGTTTTTTGTTTACTTTATTTAGCTGCAAGACAAAAGATAAATGAAGAATTCAGAAATAACCAAGACGAGACATCCGAAGAGAAGATTAATGAGGTATTTTCTTGCTTTCTATTGTCTGGGGTTTTTTTCCACTTTACATAAGAATATTTTGAAATGAATTTGTTATTTAGAGGATCTCTAAACCACTGTAAATACATTGAAACATCATGAAAGCCATGTTGGTTTAGAAAGACTTCTACATGGATCTTTGTTTATAAATATAGAGATACCTCCAATGGTATTAATACTGTGTTACAGAGTTTTGCACATACAAAAATACATAAGTAGGAAGTGCGTTCTGATTGTTCAATGTGATTATTTTGAAGTTTATAATAAAATTATAGGAGAAAATGTTTAAAGTTGCAATTTTCATGTAAATATTTTATGCTTTGCTCATAGTATCTATCTGCACTGTGGTCACTTTAATTTACCTTAAATTCTATCATTGTTGTGTAGGCAAACAGAAACAAACTGAGAAATTAAACAATCTGCTCAGTTATTAACAGACCACAAATGAGTCAGCATCTTACAGGAAGGCAAAAACCAGCAAAATTATTATGATTGATTGCAGTATAGTATTGTTGTATATTAATTATGCTACAGGGATTTTTTTGCTTCTTTCCTCATCATGCATTAAAAGTAAAGCATTCTGTTAACTCACTGTTAGTTACCTTTGCTCAATTGTTGCCTTAACACTTTTTACTGAGTCATTTTTTCTGAAAGTTACTGTGAACTGAAACAGAACTTAGGTATTTTAGCTAATTTTAGTTATTAACATCCATACAGAGTGAATAACTTAGGCCTTGGTGTTCAAACTTTTATCCGACTGTACACTGTCACTGAGCACTGGTTGGAAGAAAGTGCCTACGTCTGTCCCTTGAAGAAATAAAATGTAAACCTTTTCCTCATACCAGCCACTGAACAGTAACATAAATAGTTCTGACCATTTAGTTCCTCAAATTCTGCTTGTTATCAGCCTCCGTTATAATAATAAGTGTTTGTATTACCACTGTCTGATCAGCTAAATTATGTGTTCAGGGTTGTTTTTTTCATAGATGTACAGGAAAAATATTTGCTGCAATTGTGAAATCTGTATTTGTTTTCTAGGTAACATATGAAATACACATATGTGACTTTTTAACAGGTTTAGTTGATTCTTGATTGACTGTGTCAGTGAGAGAAATACTAGACCTCCATCCCAGCTACATACTCCTAGAACAGCACAGAAGCTGTCATATTTATTACATATACACACTGAATAGACTTGGTTACAGAGGAACTGAATCAAGTTTTATACAGGACTTGAGAAAGTTTGGGCGCTTGCTTGCATTAATGTGGTGCTGTTAGTGATCTGCTTTGGACAGCAACTAAACAATGGACTATTGACCAGCCACAATGGAAAGCTACAGTGTATTCTAATATGACAACAAGTATTTGTATCTGTATGTACTTGTACATGTCAAGCTTGTTCTCTAAAAGGAGAACAAGGTAACTGTCTACAGTGTGAGAATGAGAATGTGGTAGCTGAATCTAATGTGCCAGTTTTAGGTCAGATCAGGAATGCACTTATGAAGTTACCTTGGTTATTTCCACTCCTATGATTTGTCTTGTTTGGTAAAGTGTCAGAGCAACTAGCAGAATTCCCTTAAGGTCAATCTGAAGAAGAAGCTATGCTTTAGGAGCATGCAGCCTGGCTGCTAACGGGCTTTCAGCTGGGGGAACTGGAGGATACCTGCTCCAGGCCCTCAAAAGGGAAGAGCATGAGAAGAAGTGCAGTGTAAATGTCAAGTATTGAGCTCTAGTCTTTGTAAAGATCCACTTTTGTTGGTACCCACCACTTCCTAGCGTGAGCATGTCTCCTGAAATGTCTCACTTGAGCAATTCCATTTATTTCTGACACAGGTATCATACAGACAAGTATTAGAGTTCTCTTAATGGCTCGGCAAAGCTAGCAAGGGTTCTTCAGCTTATCCTCTTAGTGAGAGAAGGAATTCTAGGCCTTTTGCCAAATGCTAATACCTCAAGTAGTCTTTG
>VYZR01025884.1:0-13778 GCA_013400675.1 Oxylabes madagascariensis
ACCCCTTGATCACAAGCCCATCTCTATTTTGCCGCTCTTCCTTGATAACCTGAGGCCCATTGTGCAAGAAATAATTCACCCTTACGCTGCTAGCCCACTTCTACCTGGGACAGTTTAATCTTGGCAGCCCAATCCACCTGTCCATTCTTGAAATGCTCTTCAGTAGGTCAACTCCTTGGTGTGTGTGCATCTACTCAATCTTTTACAGCCAGCTTCTCTACCTGGGTGATGTCTTGCCACAGTTCATCAGCCCAGATGGGTTAGCCTCTCTCCTACTAGTTGGTCTTTTTCCACTGGTTCAGGCACCCCCACAGTGCATTTAGTGTCATCCACAAGTTAGTGCAGAGGTAGAGCACTGATCATCTCTTCTCATTCAGTGATATCTAAAGCCAGCTGGATGGCTTTCAGCTCTGCAACCTGACTTGATGCACCTTGTCCCTCCAGAGCTTCTGTGATCTGCCATGTAGGACTCCATAATACAGCTCTCTATTTTCAATATACTCCTAAAACAGAGCAGGAACCATCATGACATAGAGCATATATTCTTTTCACTTTCCGTTGATTATGTGGTGGGGCATCCTCTGCACGTCCTTCTCTCCTGATAATAACCTAAAATTTTCACCTTTGGGCCTATTCATAATAATTTCCAAGATCCCAGAGCAATGGCCACTTTCTGTTTGAGCTGACTGGATGGCCACAGCAATCCACTTACTCCATGTAGTATCAGGGGCATGATGTGTGTAAGAGAATTCCCCTTTGAACATCCAGCCCAGCACTGGCAGTCAGGGTGCCAGGAGGAGCCCATCTTCCAAAGACGCTCAAACCCCTTCAATGAACTGCAAGGATCTCATTTTTAGTTAGGGATAGCAAGCTAGATCCTTTGTATCTCCGACTCCAGAAACCCAAGGGTCACCCTTGAGTCTCTGTGGGTAATTTTTACCAGAGATCCAGGAAGGACCACTCTCTGTGGCTGCACTACAGAGCATGTTTTTACATCTTGTCGTATCCTAACGGACCCATGGACATTATCCTCCCCTGTTCCACCCCGCAAACTGGATTCAATAATTAATAAATTCCCAGAGGTACCACTGCAGGCCCAGGCAGAAGAGCAGCAGTGAACACACATCTCAAATAACTCTCATTGCCCTTGATATTATCATGTCATACAGTATATCACACAGTACAGCAACAAAGCCATTCTCATCCCTCTCCCCATTCTGAAAAACAGCACGGTGAGGAGAACATACAGGAATATATGAGTTAGGTACCACATCCACATGCACAGACCACGCAACATTGTAACCAGGGAGCTCCATACCTAACACAAAAAATGCTTAGATGAAAATTGTTTCAAACTGGCTCTGAACAGATCTGTTGTTACCTTAACCCATCCTTTAAACATTGGTTTAAATCCAGCTGGAAATTAAGCCTCATGCAGCCAGTAAGAGAGGGAGAAAAGGCCGAATAGGTTGAGATAACCATTTACTGGCCAACAACAATGTGCTAAAAAAGAAAATTAACAGCAACAATATTAATAGCAACACTGTATGGAGAGGGTGATTTACATGCAAAATGCTCAGTGAGTTCAACCCCATGTGACTGCACCATAGTTAGAGCTGCAGCTGCCCCACCACTGCAATGTTTGCTCCCCACAAAGGAACAAAATGGCAGCAATCCTCCATGTGGTGCCTTGTTCTTCCACCCAAAGTCACACCCCCCTTCTTCAAAGAAATGTCAATCCCTTACTCCTACCCCCCAACAATGACATGAATGATATAGCACAACCACCCCGGAGTGCCTACAAGGTTCCAGGTTGCAAGCCCTCATTGGAACTGTCAGAAATTTAACTCTCTTTGGCCGAAACTAGGATAACTTGATACATTCTAATCCAGCTAATTCAATACATTACAAGATATATTATCCTAATTATAAAAATATCCCTTTGTGTCAAATTAACAGTACTTATATCCATCAGTTTATAAGCCTCTAAAATGATCCTTCAGGTCCTTCCAATACAATCCACTCTGTGATTATATGATTTTATTTGCTCAAACAACTACACACAAAAGCAAATCAGCAACATCCAAGCAGAGCACAAAGGACCAAGACTGCTCACCATCCTTATTAATTACCTGACTTGATAAGACATCATCTTCCTCCTCACCAAAAGAGTCACTCACATGAAACATGAAGTGCCTTTACTGACAAAAATCGCAGTACAGCAATACTTTTATCCCCAGATCTCACACTGAGTCTGAACCTTTGTCCAAACTAAATGTTTTGACAATGATGGTTTATCATTGCTCCTAAGCCTGTGCTACTGGACACTGAAAGTGTCTTTTTAAAGATGCCTCACCGGGGAAGGCTGCAGCACCCAAGAGGCCATGGGCTGCGACAGGTAATAAGTATGTAAGTAAGTAAGGAAGTCTTACTGGTATGACTAATTTTCTGCATTCAACATTTCAAAAAGATGGAAGGAATATTTTTCAGCATTTCTTGAGAAAAAAGAAAGTGTAATGCTATAACCAAGTTTATGTATCTCTAGTTTTAAATTTTAAAAGTTCAGCACAGGTCAGTAGGTTATGAAACACACATATGAAGTACACTGAAGTAGAGTTTTGACACAGTCACTTGAAATCCAGACAAAACCCTTGAAACTTAAACGCTTCACAGCAGAGTCACTTGTTACAAAATAAGCATTTATTTGATCCTTCAGTGCAAGGACTGTGGTAATTTCTATGCTCCAAAAATCAATTACTTTTAATATAATTATTTTACTATAAACACCTTTATATATGAGCAGTAAATGCAAAGGGTGAGGAGAAGAGGAAGTAAAATTTAAATGAGATCACAGATAAACAGTATGTCAACAGCTGCTATTAGTTCACTTTAAAATATCGAAATATTTCACGTGAGGATAAATGCAAGCTAGCCAATTCTGAAAAATCCAGTAGCTCACTTTGAAAACTCTGCAGATCTTTAGTTAATTAAGCAGAGGTCAATCAAGACAGGATTAACTACAACTCTATTGTATCGTATCTTGATTTTTCTTCCACTAATATATATACACTATTAAAATACCATAAACTGACAGTCTGATCAGATGCTGACAGAGCACAAGAAACAGATCAATACATCTCAAACTGCTGAAAGATTAACCTTTTATTAAATACGTGAAAAATTGGGCAATGCAGACTATCCCTTAACAAAATCAGATGTCTAATTAAACTCTTGGAGAAAAAAACAAATTTGACCAACTGCAACAACTGTCTTATAAGAAATAAACTTTAGCAACAGCTTTTTACTCTTGGCTGCTATTTCTATGTAATTTAACCAGTTCCATGGTCTTCTCACCCAGCCTAAAGATTTCTTCATCTACTCATTCCCTCTGTGTCAGTGGCCACATCCCTAAATGCAAGCATTCGCCTGTTTTCTAAAATATTTCCCCCTTAATTTTCAGAATTATGCTGCTCTCAAATCATGCTTCAAATACCTGTGCAAATTAGCCCTCTCCAACTCTGTTTTGTACTGGCATTGTGTCAGGAAAAGGTAATTAATCCTTGACAGTCAGCAGTTTTTAAATTTTCTTACCACCTTCATCTTTCCCAGTGAAATTAATGCAGCAATTAAGATCCTCTTGGGTGACATTATCTGTATAGCTTTTCATTGACGTTTCAGCCTTTTTTCTTTTCTTGTTCTTTCTCCTTCTTTGGCTGGATCAATTACCTGTGACATACGCCAACTATAACAAACAAATCAAAATTTTCCCTTGTGTAACTTCACTGACTCAAATCAGCTCTAAACCAATTACAGATTCATTCTGGTATAAGCAGAGAAATATGCATGGTATGCCAATTTGGTCTTCATTGGCTTTGCATCCCACTCCTCACTAAATTCAAACTCACCTCTTTCATCTTCAGGCTTCCTCCCAGCTAAACCTTTCTACTCACTACTATTTCCTTTCTCTTTCCCAGCATCTTAGTACAAAACCATGCTCTTTGCCCTGAAAGTGCAACATCTCCTCATACAAACCAGCTCACTAAATTCCCCTTCCTTCTGCAGGTCCTCCTTTGGTGACACACAGTTCACCCTCTTATATCAACTTGATTGACTAATAAAGTTATCCTTTATTTGTAAGAATGGGAAAGATCCTGTATCTGGACGCATCTTCAGTTTTTCATTTCATCTCATTTCTCGTCAGTCTGTGTTATATATTCTAGACCACTGTTTTCCAATCCCTGCTTATTAATGAAACAAATAGCTCCGTGTGTCACAAAATTAACAAAACTTGTTTTCCTATGGCTAAGAAATTAGAGGTTGAGCAGCAGCTCTAGAAAGCTTCCATCTTCCCTCTGCAATAACCTCAGTGCTCTCCCACATTTCCAAATCATTCACATAGCCACTCACAGAACTGGAAACATTGAGGGAAGGGGTTAAGAACCTGCCCACTCTTTCAGTTGTAATGGATCAATCTGGACACATTTTAAGAAGTCACAAAATTACAAAATTTGTTATCAGACTTCTTGTTATCTTGCAAGAAAACACACTGGAGAGAAGTGCCCATAAGAGTTCTCACTGTGGCAGTCAGACTGCAGCCTGGACATCCCTTAATCAAGAGCCCTCTTCCTAAGCCCTCTTCATGTTCACTGTTGATTCAATATGACATATGCCCAGATCTATGTTCTTCGATTAAGACAGCAAAACTGCTTGTAGGGTCTCTATTACTGCAAATCTTAAGGAACAGGGATATTTCCAACCCCCTGGTTTTTACTAAATTACTGTGACAAAATACAAGTGATGTGAAACTTTTCATGCAAAGCTATGTCTCATATTAAAGAGAAAGACCCTGCTGGCACAGGCATTGTCAGATAAATTCATGCTCCAGCTGGCACAGAAAGAAAAATTAAGAAAGACAAGAAAAAAACCCTTGCCTCACTGCCTTGGGCCATGGTAGCACACTGACACACTGGAAGCATTGTGAAGCATTGCTGCTGGAGTGTTGTCATCTCCTGTCCAGGGGACACTCCAGTAAGCATCCATCACCATCATCTCAGTGCTTCAAGGATGCAGCACACACGTGGCTCTCGGCTACATGACAGTGACTGGCTGCCACATGGAAAGTTATGAAAAGTTTGGCCAAGGAAACCTGTCTCATAGTCTTTGGCAACTGGAAGAAGGATGACGTATAATTACACGTGTTCATTTCTTTGTCCTAAAAACAGACATTTACACTTCATTTACTGTTTAAAAAAACCCTAAATTTCTTTCCAATCAATACTTAAAATGCCCTTTCCAAAAATATCCACAGGCAGTTCCAAGAAGTATTCAGTCTTCAGCAAAGAGCTATGTTAGTATTTAGTGCTCAAATATAAAAGGTATTGTTTGCATAAGACTACACTTCTATTTGTGCAGCGCTACTCAAACCAACATACTAATCCTATTCAGCGCAACAGCTTTATTCAATACTGAAAAAACTAGGTCTCTGTCCATGCCCAATGCAATGGTGCTATACCACATATTAATGAGTTTGAATTAAAATTAAATGGCTTGATTATGCCAAAATTTGAATTTCAATATAAAAATCTTACATTTTAAGTATTCCCACCCACTTATGCTCCTTTTCACTGAAAACAACTCTATTATTTCATCTTAAAAGCACAAAAAATTTGACTTATTGTGGGATTTTATTTCTCTCAACCATCTCCCTCAAAATATATAGTAGATCTTTTTGGGTGCAGATTTGCTAAAAAACTCAACAGTCTTGACCCAGAAGAGGCAGTAGCATCTGCTTGCTCTCTACATCGATAAAATTTTACATATATTTTAAAAGAAGCTGCAATTTTATGTTAATTTACTTTTAGGTAATCTTATTTTAATGATTCTGACACCGCTGAAAGTCTGTGCTGCTGTGTCCTGGTTAGAGAAAAAATGGAAGGAGCTTTTAACACTCTTTATTCCATACCACACACATCATCGCTGTGATTGGTGTGGTCCCAGCAGGAAAAGCCAAGGAGCAGGAGGGGAAGTGCACCATCTTGCCTGGCTCTTCTCCCTTCTCCAGGGAGAAGGTATGGGGATCAGCCAGGTGGACCCAGCCCCTCTTCACCACAGTCAGTCCTCTTCCATTCCTCCTACCTTTAAGATGTGGTGCTGAAGGACAGCAATGCCGAGTCCAAGACAACTGCTCCAGGGAAAATTAGAAAAAAGGAGAGAGAGAGAAGGGGCGGCACACAGCCAAGCTCAGCTGAGCCATTCAGAGCCCAAGCCCCAGCAGAGCTGGGTGAGTGGTGGCAGGGCGAGAGAAGGCTGAGCAGAACCAAACTACTGGCGCGGTCCGAGCCAGTGGCATGGCACAAGATGCTGAGGAGTTTGCTCGCCCTACTTAGACTGGGCTGGGGGGATGAGAACATAAGCCACTGGAGCTCCCATGGCCATACTGCCTTTGTCTGCAGTCCATACCAGGCACTGCATTCGGGAACCATTTTTTTTTTTTGCTCCCAGTGATAAATGCCCTTTTGTGGGTGGGATACCCTCTTTTTATATACTTTTCTTTTTATATACTGATATTACTGTGGTTATTGTGATTTTAGTAAATTGTTATTTTAACTCATAATCTCTTCTTATTGTCTCTCCATTGTCAGAAGGTGCAGGGAGGAAGGGAATAGCTTGTTTGGAGTTTGGTTCCTGCAGTTGTTAAAACCAGCACATGCTGTAAGTAAAACTTGGATTTGAAAAATGCAAGTTATTCCAAACTTATGCCACCAGATGTGTAATTCCAAATCCTCAGAGGGGTGTAAAGGCCATGACTGAGGTTAGACAGGGACTTTACTGCCCTGGGGTGCAGCCTGTAAGCATGCAAGACTTGACTCCTGAGGTACATTGAATTGGAAACTCCAGCTGCTCACAGTGGAAGGTACTTGCTCTGTTAACAGTACCAGACATACCTGAAGACAATTAACAATGCTTTATAGCTGGAGTCTTGTTTCCCCAAATATCCTGTAACTCAATGAAGCTGGTGAATTAAACTGGATTTAATAACCCAAGCGAGATTATACTTTAGAGTTGCGAAAAGCAGTGAATGTGCTTATTATGAAATACGAGGAAAGCTATTCTGTTTCAGATCATCCCTCTGAAACAAACACAATCAGCAGCTCTGCAAACTTCACCAACACACAAACAAGCTTTTTTATTAACAAAACCAGCATATCTGGTATCCTGGCATAGCCCAAATTAATGCTAGAAAACACTTGGAAGAATCGGTCATAATCCTGCTAATTAAAAACAAGCATTAGAATGCCTAAATTGATTTGATTTAGCAGTATTCTTTCCAAATGCTATGACTGTACCTTGTTTTAAACAAGAGTAATGGCCTCACAACTAAAAAGCACTTGACATGTTCTGTAAATAAACATTTACAATTCTTTACTAAATACAATAGCAGAACAACAGTGAAGAAAATCACACATTTTCATATCGCTAGATGCTGGAGTCTTTAAAGCAGAATAAATGTCCTGTCATCTTGAACAGGATGCAATACATTGTTGTGAGCCAGGGGTCTGGGCAGGAAGGGATTCACTATTGCAGGGAAATGCCCACTTTATAGACACCTGTCACAATAATCACACCTCAATAAGCAATGATCTAAACCCTTTACAAGCATTATACAAGAGAAGACCACAGTAGTTTCCAGTCAGACCAGCGATTATAACCAAAGCAACCCCATGGCATACAGCTAAGTCTAGGTCTCATGTTTGTGAAGACAAACTCCTTTGAATTCTGCAGAGGGACATTAAAGTACCACTGACTAGTACACTTGTAAATCGCTGCAGAACTATTATCACTCTTCATTAGCATAGGTACTGCTCTGGCAGCAGCCAAATGCATTTATACAGCCTATTTTTGACAACAAGTAGAGCATTCCTTTTACTTCAGATACTCATTTCTCCCTGATTATGAGATAACACAATTTATAATAATAAGCATTACTCAGTTATTCCTGAAAAAGGTGGATGGCTGCTTGGAATTACACAAGATCCAAAAACATGTTTTGCACTTTTCTCGCAGTAAATTTATTCCAAGATTCAGTAGCCCCTATCAACAGCAGCTTCACCACGTAATTCAAAAACTGACAATTGGAAGAGTTATGGCTTTGTTTATGGCTTTTTCCCAACAAACCAGAACGATGGTCTCGTAGACTGAACTGACAGGTGCGTGTGGCAGTACCCAGTGTTTAACTACCAAATAATTACCTACCATCTATTAAATGTGTGCTAGTGGTCGTCGTTTGTGTCTTGCAGAAATCAAAAGACAGTAATTCAAATCTGGATAACCAAACAAGGAAAAAAGCCGAGGTTACCTGAGGAAAAGCGGTGCTGCATGTGTTAAGAGCAGACACCAGCAGAGACGGCCCCCACAGACGTGCGAGGCGGCCACTGGGGAAAGGCGTGAGAGCGAGGGAAGCCTAGCTGCAGCCTTCGAGACACCTTTCCTCTGTATGGTTTATGCCATGAAGGTCTGAGGGAGGTCGCTCCCGCGGCGGAGCAGGTGCCCGGCTGGCGGAGGCGCTCCCACGGCTCGGGCCCGCCACACCGCCTGGCACGGCGTGCTGGGGGAGCGCCGGGCTCCGACGCGGGATGGGGGCTGGACCCGAGCCGTCCCCCCCTTGGGCGAAGGGCACTCCCCAACAGCGAGACAGCGGGACTCAGCCGCCGCCGTCCTTCGCCTCACCTCAGCTCCCTTCCCACTGCGGTCGCCCTCCCACCTCTCCTTACCTCAGCTCCCTTCCCACCTCCTCTCCCCCCGCCCAGGGATTACCAGCCCTCCCGCCCGACCGCCCCCGTACGCAGAGGGGACGCGGGCCGGCACGCACCGCGCTGCCGTCGCCGTCCTCCGTCCGCCGGTCCGGGCTGCCGCCGGCNAGCCGGACTCGCCGGCCGGCTCCAGCGGCTCGGCGGCCGAGCAGCATAGATTGGGCTGGGAGGACGAAAAGACGCGGTCCAGCACTTGCCGCCGCCGCTTGAAGCCGCTCCACTTGCCGCCGGGCTGGAGGTCCCCCTTGCCGGCGGCCGGCGGCGGCGGAGCGAGGGGCTCCGCAGTGCGGCGCTCGGCCGCTGCCCGCCCGCCGCCGCTCCGGCCCTTGCCCCCCAGCTGCAGGTTCTTCCACAGCCGGGCCTGGAAGGAAACCGCCGGCTCCGGTTCGCTGGGCTTCTCCCCCGGGGTCACTCGGGGCTCCTTGCCCGGCTCCATCCTTCTCCTCCTGCGGCGGCGGCGGCGGCGGCGGCAGCAGAGCCCGCCGGAGCCTGCCGCCCTCTCTCCGGTTCGGGGCGGGCCGAAACGGAGCGGCGCCCGCCGCCGGAACGAGCGCAGGGCTCCGCCGCACCGCCCCCCGCTCAGCGTGGCGCGCCCGAGGGAGGATGGTGCGGCAGCCGTGATGCTGACGATAAAGGAAGGACGGAGCGGCCACTCTGGCCCATCTGGGCAGAAACTTTGCCGCCCTGAGCCCACCAGCCTGGGTGGTCCCTCGGTGGCGGCGGGCGGCGCGAAGCCTGGCAAAAAAAGTTACCGGCGACGTGCGGGGGGAGCGGCGGCTCGCACGTAGATAGGTGCGGCAATGCACATGAGCACTTGGCCGGAGGGGGCTTGCCCTGCCCACCGCCCCACCTGTTCCCTGCAGTGGAGACGGCCTCCCCGTCCGGGGTGCTGTGAGAGCGCCGAGATACTGCAGTCTCCCTGGGGCCGGGAAACACTCAGATCCCTGGGGGAAGGTGGGAATGTGAGGCGGCTCCCTGGCCAGCACGCATCATCCCCGACCCGCGGTAACTTTGTGGAGGGAAGGTTCGCTGGGATTTGCTCATGCACGTACAGAAAGCGCTGCGGGAAATACGGGCCTCGTCACCGGCTCTGTCCTTCGGCAGCGTTGGGTACAGAATGCAAAGGCCGGCCCGGCAGGACCCGCCAGGTATGGGGGAAAAAACCCGCAGTTCGTCTGCCGTTCTCGTCTTTTTTAAACTAGGAAAAAAAAAGAAAAAATCATCTTATCATAGCATGCTGTACTAGTAGCTCCATCGCTGTATTTTTAGATGTTTCTTTTTAAATTAAAATCATGCCAGCAGTGTCATTTCAGAACAAATCTTTAACATTCCATGCAACAAACAAGCAAAAGAAATATTTTTTTTGTGTGGAGTGAGCCATACCTTTGTGCAGTATACTTTCGCGTTTCATTTAAAAAGACACTTCTCACAATGGAGGATTTGGCCTTCTATATTCAATTTCCCCAATAAAGTTTGCAACCAGGCATTTGACAGTACAAATTTTGCTGAACAGAGTATGAGGAAAATAAAAAATACTGAGATAAAATGGGTGCTTCCAAATCATCAGGCCTTGGGAATACAATATTTGAGAAAATAGTCAAAATAACCTCTGCACCACTAGAGGGTATTTTTGAGGAGTCCTGCCAATTTAAGTGACATTTTAGGACCAGAAAAAAAAACCAAAAAATAGTCACAGGAAGAAGAAAATTAAGATAGAAAATGATAAATAAGTCAACTGACCTTGATCCCTCTAAGTGAATCCAAATAATCAGCTTCTAACTACCTAAAAGCAAAAGCATCAGGTAGCAATGCTCAAATGGATCAAGGTCTGGAGGAAGCTTATGTGTCCAAATGTCTGAGTTGACATCTTTAAATCAAAGAAGGAATTCGCTAAAATAAAAACTCTTTAAAAGATTTGTTGTCTTGTAAATAATGAGTTTACTCAATGAGCAGGATCAAAAGAATTAAAAAAAAAAGAATTTTGTTCACCTGCTACACTGGGGAGAGTGAAAAAGACTAAAAAATAGTCTGCCTTGTGTTTTGACTCTTTTTATTTCCACCTTACAGTTAAAACATAAAATAAGCAGCTTTTCAGATAAGTTTCCTGTTAAAATAACGACTCTTCACAAAACCAATGGATATAGGAGGACTACCACAGTGTATTTGGAACATACTTTACTAAATATACTGAACTACTCTCATACCTTTAAGTGACAGTTATTTTGACCAGCGATCACATTTTCCTATTAAAAAAAAAAAAAAAAAAAGACCAGAAAAAGGCCTTCTTTTGAGCATCCAGAAGGCACAGCAACCAGAGGGAAATAAACCATGTCCCTGGGTTATTATCCAGCTGTAATTCCGTGCACAGCAACAGGATAAATGGCCTATTCCTGGAAGTGCTCTTTCCATGGTTGCGTNAAAGACCAGAAATTTGTTGTTTGTATAGACGTATTCCCTTCAGCAACTGATCTTGGAAGTACATAGAAGCTTGTAGTCTGGGAGGAGTGTAAACAAGCCTCTGTGTGGCCTGTGCTGTGTTTTTATGACCCATGCATTGAGTGGTTCCAAGTAATATACTGACAGGCCTCCTGATTCTTTTTCCACAAAAGCCAGCATAAACTTTCTGTACATTAAAATTGTGTCATTACTGAATCTGTCTAATGTGCCTCTTTTTAATCCAACCAGCAAGTAGATTTGCTTACAAAGAAAGCAAAGAAAGGGGTCAATGTATCTTTGCCTGTTCAGTTGCAGAAACACTAATTGTCCTGGGGGCAAAATCTGTCTGGGCTGACAAGGCAGTAAATGGCTGTACTGCAACAGGCAGAGTGGGATTATTCTGAAATTAATTTTTATCTGGTCACTGTAAACAGTTTTACAACACTGTGAGTCATTCTGCACATTGAATTACAGCTCAGGTTGAGCTATATTCATTTGTTAAAGTTGAAACAGAATTTGGCAGAAAGATCACAGCAAAACCTCAAGCTACATTCAAACAGAAATCTCAACATTTAACAAGAACATGGATTTAACACCTGTACAGATGAGAATAATACTTCTTCTAAATAAATACTTCTTCTTTCTTAGCATTTTAAATAAGAATATCTGAAAATTTTTCCTTATGCCATATTGATTCAGTAGTTTACAAGCTAAAATAAGTGACAACAAAAAGAATTGTTTTGTATTTGTTTTTGTTTTNCTTTTGCAGCCTATGACCCAAAGCCCCAAATTTCTCCAGTGCTTTACATCAAATAAAAATTTTTGGTTTGGTTTTTGCTTACTTCTTGAAAAAGAAAGAATTTACTTTGTTGCTTCTGATATTTAGGTCATTATATATATGTATTCATATTTAAAAATATACTTAATTTTTTAGTTAACTCCTCTGTTTGAAACACTCTTCATTTTCCCATCATTCAGAATACCGCAAAGATGGTAGTATTTTGAAATACATACCAGACATTTATGGAGACAGTATTTATTTAAAGATGGCCTTAGGCTCAAAGGCTGAGCATGATTATGGTCTTCTCAGCCTGGAACCACATTTTAAACCCCATTTGCACCTTATTTTGCCTTGTTCTTTCTCAATGTTTCTTCAGCCTGAATTATTATGGATTTCTGTTTCCTTTTTTTCATCTGAGTTATGTTTCAGATCTATAACACAATATTTAAGTACAGCCTTGGATGTTGCGTTTTGCTTCTTTTTTCGTCAAAATAACAATGCAGGTCTTGGCAGTATCTCAGATGACTTCTCCCCAGCCTGTTGTAAGCAAATTTCACACTATGAAGACAAACATATACTCTTTTAACTCTTCTTGACCATGGGTATTTTTACCTGAAATCTTCTAGTTCAGTTTCATCATGAGAGAAGAAATACAGTATAGAACATTGAGGCCAGAATAACTGAGAGCATTGAAATTTTAAAAGTATTTAAACTCTGTCATATGATTTGAAGCTTCAGGGAAACTTAGCTATAAACAGTATTATAAATCCTTTCTTCACCCATAAGTACACAATAATGAGTACATTTCTTCTTGGATTTTATAGAGATAATTATGCTCCTGCCACATATGGCTCCTCTAATGTGATTAAACATAGCATCTCACAAAACCAATTGCAGCTTAACTCTGCAAAATGCTTCACCGCCTTAATGCAGTTTTGAGTATTTTTAACCAGCTATTGAATTTTTTGAGGTGTAACAATGATAATACAGATTCAGCCATTAATCCAGGATAGTACAGGCTTCAAAACGTTTTCCTGAAGCAGGAGGACCTTCTTTATGGGAAAGTACCATGAAGATTATAAGTTCCACTGTTATGAAAAGTTGATTTAATTTACTGGAGATTGATTTCCATTCCTTTCATGTACATCTTTGTCTGTAATATTTTAACTATATTGCTAGTTTTCTGTTCACGTTCCTTAGCTATTTGTTTGACTGTTGTTTTTGATCCCTAACACAGTTCTTCTAATGACATTTACGAGAAGGTCTAGTGCAGCTCCTGGAAATAGAGGAAAGAAAAAGCCAAGTCACCAGCTCAGCGCTGGTGTATACAAGCCATGTGCAGCCCTTCAAATTGTGTAGTCAACCCAAACACCAGTCTACACGCAACAGTGGGAAATCCAGCAAGACATTCTCATGGCTGAGAAGAAGCAGACTGCCCCTAAGCATTAAGATCTGGCACCCCTTCTGATGTTAGCAGATGTTTCACATTCACAACAGGAAGTAATGGCTTTAAACTGAAAGACANCTAACTGAAACCCAAGGAGATCAAGAATGTCATCTTTATTTCCAGCATATCAACTATACATGTCAGAAAGGAAGACCATTTTCTGAGGAAGGCAACTATCAGTCTCCTCAGAACTATATTTCATATATATATATATATATATATGTCATTAAATAGTTTAATCCAGATTTATAAAACAAATGTACTACTCAAAGCTAAGCACTGTGCATTTTTTATTAATATTTTC
>VYZR01025885.1:5821-19445 GCA_013400675.1 Oxylabes madagascariensis
GATAATGTAAAAAGGCCAGTTTTCTGATATCTGAAAGGAGAAAAATATTAGAGGGATATAGGTGATGCCAAGTATTTTCTATGCTGGATGCCACAGCAGGACTCTGGCAAGAGCACCTCAAAATACAAAGCACATATTTTGTGTATATTCACAAAACACACTCTTCAGGAGACACAATTTCTGTGGCCTGTGATGTGGGCTGAGTTTAGTATTGCAGGTCTTTCACTAGGAGAGTGAGGTGAATTTGGGATAGTATGGAGGTGATTGGTCCTGTGCACCATTTTCATCAGGGGAAAAGCAGCTGAAGAGCACTATGAAGTCCTCAGGCATCCTAAGAGCCATGTTGCTGGAGTAAAACTGAAAAAAATTGCAAATATAAATTTTTACGGTGTGAAAAAGAAGTGGGGAGAGGTCTTAAAGCGGTAAGATGTGATGACAGGTCTCAGGGTGGTCAGAAAACCACCAGTTTTCCTGCCCCAAGAGACGAGGAAGCCACAGAGTTTCCTTGGACCAGTGTAGTGCACAGGAAAGTTTGCAACTCCCTCATTTACTTGAAGTAGCACCAGTAGCTGTCGGGCACTGAGTGTGACAGATCAAAAATGCCTGCAACAGAAGACGACTCAGGGAAAGTAAAGGCTGGTGAAGCTCAGAAAGGGATGCAGGAAGTGACCAGTGAGAGAGGTCTGGAAGACAGGGAGTGCAAACTTCCAACAGCCTTGGAGGCTGAAGGAGCTCGTTGAAGAGCCTAAAGCCCTGGGAGACTGGAACAGTAAATGCAAAAGCAAGTTGTCCACAGATGCCTCTGAGGAGGGAGTCAGCGAGCCTTTCCTATACCAGTGTGGTCAGAGCTGGAAACCAGTGGCTTGTATGTCACACAAACCAACAAAAACAGAGTGTCAGCATGTTCAAATAGAGAAGGCAGTTTTGGCCCCAGTCCACAGGTGTAAAATTTCACTTCTTTATTTATGGGAGGCCAGTGTTAGCTGAACTGACCATAAAACCTTCCTACCACTGCCAAGAGGGACCTGGTAACTCTCATGCTGTTCAATACTTACATGCTCTTCTCTTTTAAGTACAATTTGAAGACAAATCTGGGAAGGATTTGGTGGCTTCAGAGTTCTTTCAGATGATTAAATAAAAGAACAATGGAGCAGAGCTCAGAACTAGATGGCATGGATGGTATTTGGGATAAAATTAAATCAAATCAAGCCTAAAGAATGGTAGCTCTCAGATGAAATATGGACTCTGAGCTACAGCTAGAGATACTCTTCAAACTACTAGTTGAGAATGGTCAGAACAGTCCCTATCTCAGTTTGAGGGTAAGGTCTCTTTACAAGGTGAAATTTTGTTTAAAGGTGTGAGGGTGTTGAGTCCTAATGTACTACAGGGAAAAAAAATCTATCCTGTTAAAATGTATAAAAGAGCAGGGAAACATTTCCCCCAGAAAAAGAATAATTGTTCCATGGGGAAAAGTAAGCACATATTTATTTGTGCTATCTGCAAAAACACTGTGTACTTGTTCTGCTCTCCTCTTCTAAATAATACAAGATACCCTCAATTTATGCTATTGCAGTTTAAGCAGCTGTCAAATCTAATTTTCTTTTACATGGTATTACTGATGCAGTGAGATAAATTAATGCCAAATTGTGATCACGTGTTCAAGCATTTGCAAGGGTGAATTTGGGGGTTTGGACACAAACTACTAATTGTTATTATTCCAAATATAACAGATGGGTGGGAAATGGTGTAAAAATATCTAAAGAAGAATGCTTAGTCAGACTCTGATCCCTGTTTAGCTCTGTTAAATTGCAGATTGTCAGCATGGCTTGTCACTCTCTGAGGCTTTGCTGAGTAGAAAACGAAAGCCAAGAATGGTCCAAACAATTAGAAACTGATGTCAGAGATATTAACAACCTGCCAAAGTGGAAAAAAACAAATCAAAGGGCAGGGGGAAAGAAAGATAAGATTCATGGTGTTGGAAACTGCCTCCACTTCTTGAAAATGATGCATTAGTCCATGATGATATGAGGGCATGGCCTGTGATGGGCCGTGTCTGTGGGAGGACAGAAGTCACCTTATGCAGTACCCAAAGAGACTGAGATATTGAGCACCGGGGAACAGCACAGCAGTTGTCCTCAGATGTGAAATCACAGGAAGAACAGGGTTGACTGTCTCCTGAGATCAACATCACCGACCTTCTGGTTCAATTTACAGAGACAAGTCGGAGTGCAGGACTTTGTAGCCCCACCTGACCACTGTTTGTCAGCTTAGTCAACAGGTCAAATCATAAAGTTTTAAATTCTATTAATGGTGGGCTTTAGGTCTCGCTATCGCTTATGACTTGGAAGGCAGGATGTGGTATTGAATGACACAAGAAAAATCTGTGCTTTCAAGACAGAGAGCCCGGACCGTGCACTAAAATAATGCTGATCACAGCCATGTAAGTTCTTGGGAATGCACTCAGAATAAAATTCTTGCATGTGGTTCCCATGCTAAGCAATGAATCAGGGACTTGGAAGCACAGCCATGCTCAAAGGCTAGCTAGATTTTGTGGATAGCTGCTGGCACTGGCACTGCCACAGTGGCCAACCATGGGGGTGGTGCACATGCAGTTTCACCAAAGATTACGTCCTGGAGGATCCCAAGAAAGTGGTCAGGAGGAAGCCCTTCACTGCAGGATGGCAGCCACTAGGTGACTTTGAAAGGGCCATGCAAGAAAAATGTGACACCCCTGGGATGTGGCTAATTCTGTGGTTTAGTATACTTTAGAAGCATCCAGCATCACTTTCATCAGGAAACTTTGTGTTCTTGAGCTTTTTCAGGTACTAAAATGACTTTTAAAGTCTGACACCTCCTGCCAGCTTCAGCCAGGGCTCCTCCTGTGTTCTTAGCCTCTGTTTTATGGGGAGCTGCAGTGCACTGAGGCTTGGCCTCTTGCTGGTGGGGCGCTTGGCTCAAGGAAGTGCTGCTGACTGCCACTGCTGGTGTCTTCTCATGCCTTGCAAGCAGGGTGTTCAGCAGCTGCAAAGGCCACAAGAAAGAATCAGAGAGGCTGGGCCCGGCACTTCAGGGGCAAAGAGTAGAGTGGGAAGCATAGCAGAGTTTGACCATGAAAGCTGGGGAGAGAGGAGGTCAAAGTCTAGACGTTTGGGAGCAAAGGTTCACTTTGAATATAAAAGGGCCCCTGGTGGACTCTAAAATTACCATAAATGTCTGTTTACAGGAAGTGGTTGAATGGAACAGATCAAGTTAGGGTACCCAAGGGCCTTTAAAATTTGGAGAAATCCTGTGTTTATGAGGTAGAGGGGAATTGGTCAGAGCTGGGAACGTTGGAAAGCCGTTGGTGAATGGACTGCCTTCAGCCAACCACAGCTCTGGGAAAGCCGGGCTCGGCTGACACACACCTCTGCAGAGGGCAACCCAGAGCAGTGTCCACACTGCAGAGCTTGTACAATCCATGGTCATCCCAAGCTGCTCGCAAAGTAAGTGGGAAAACAACCCCATGGGGTAAAAAAACCTTATGTACACTCGTGAGCCTTGTTTGTGTTGCAGCCTGTGCTCCCTGAGCTGCTGAGCTTGCTCTCCTGAGAGCATGAACAGCAACAATCTAACACAAAAGATCTCACCCAGTTGTCTCTTTGCACTCTTCAGGCTAAATGAGACTGGGGAAAAGAAGGGAGTGGGGGAGAAGAAAAGCAAAGCAGAAGAAAAATGGGTCTCCCAATTACTGGCATGCACATCTCCATATAGACCAAGCAGCAAGGGCTCACAGTTAGCAAACTGCTCATTAGAGCCAAGGCATTAAGTCATTTCTCCAGGGAAGAATAACACTGAACTCAGAGACCAAACCTCTGCCAGAAAATGTAGGGCAGGGGGAGGGGAGGAGAAGTGGTTCAGAGAAAGAGAGTAAAAAGGAGGTATAGGAGAAAACCCCCACCAAGCAGAGAAAATTAATGGATGGTGGGTAAACCAGGAGAATGAAGGGGTTGAGGGGAAGGCAAGGAAACAAAGGCAAGCAGAAATGAGAGCAGGTGAGCTGTGGGATAACTACAGTGTTGTAACAGTCAGTAATTTCTCAGACTACATTCTTTCTAGGCTTTGGTGTAAACAGTTAAACAGGGAGCAATTTCTGTCCTGATGGAGAAAACAGCAAGTGCTTAAGGAGTTTTTGGCTACAGAGTCTGTCAGCGCCCTGGACCCAGTCTCAGTGTTGACTGCTCGCTCAGGCCTCCAAAGCAATGTGTCAGTGCAGGGTAGCAATGAAGAGGTGCACAGCCCTGACTTGCCCTGGGACACACCGCAGGCCTGCCTTTCTGGTAACCCTCTGTCCCTGCGGGGAGCTCAGCAGTGCTCAAAGCAGCCCTACAGCACCAGATTCCCTGCTCTGCTCAGGCTGTCCTTACACCTTCAGCAGTTTTTCTGTCCAAAGCACAAAGGGGTGAGTTAGTGGAGATTCAGGCTCACTGGAGCCTTTCACTAGAGCCTCTATTTGGCAGTCCCAGAGCATTCCTGAGAGGTGAAACCACCTCACTGGCTGGCTGTCACGGTGACTGCACCGCAGTTGTAGCTGTACGGATCAGTGACGTGCGCTGCCCACCAACACCTAGCTGTGCGCTCCAAACTGGAACAAGGCTTCTCATCCTGCTATTACCAGCTGCAAGAAAAACTTTTGACCTGGAGTGAATGTATGCTTCAAGTGGGACCTGCAAAGCCCATGTGGGTGGTGATGTTAGGTTATTGTATCTGTGCCCCCTGGGGCATGCCCCCATGCATGGGTTAACAGGAAAGGGATTGTTTTGCAAAGCCAGCAGAATACAGAAGAGGCTATAAATCAGTACATGGATACAGAGGATTTTATTCTTAGGAGCCCGGCAAAGGGGAAATGTTCTCTCCAAAGGGGAATGGGTATTTGTGAAGGAAAAAATGTCATTTTAGGCTTTTCTAAGATCTCTGCCCTTGGAGATTTTCAAAACACAGCTGGATGAGGTTTTGAGCAATCTGATCTACCTTTGTACCCATGCTGCTGTTTATTGTCTGCTCCAGAGAGATGGCTAACCAACTCTTTGGGTCTTTTTGTGAGGACAAATTCAGACTGTTAAGGCTCAAGTGACTGGTAAAGGTAATTTTAACTAACCTGCCTGTTTGACATTGCATCGAGTTAGATCCAGTTAGTGTTAGGTCAGCCAAGCTCTTTTGAAATTTAAGTTGAAGGAAACAGAATTAATAATGATGTGTTCACCTGCTTCAGCTGTGTGCTAGAGATATCTTTCCACTTGGCCAACCAGTGGCTGAGTCACCATCCCTGTAAAAACTTATAAGGTGTGTAGATGTGGCACTCATGGTCATCGTTTAGTGGTAGAGTTGGCAGCATCAGGTTTATGGTTGGACTTGATGATCTTAAAGGTCTTTTTCAACCTGAACAATTCCGTGATTCTATGCCTGACCGAATCTGTTACCTAAAAGAAGTCAAGGAAGTTGCAGTGTATTCTGAATGAGGGGCAGTGAATGGGGAAATCACAATTTGGATAAACACAGTTACAAAATTTGAAAATAATTTTCTAGAGATTTCAAAAGATACACGGTATTTTGAATTGTGCTTTGAATTGTGCTTAACTTCTAATAAGCTCTGGCAGAGTCTGGGGTCTGCATTTGTGTGAGGTTTGCACTTTATTCTTATGTTGAAGATGACTCACATTTAATATGCGTCTGGAAGTACAACAACACATTAAGCTGGTATGGATGTTTTAAATTAAACTTCCTTGGAAAATACTGGTAAACAATGGTAATACT
Organism: Oxylabes madagascariensis; assembly: GCA_013400675.1. NCBI lineage: Eukaryota > Metazoa > Chordata > Aves > Passeriformes > Timaliidae > Oxylabes > Oxylabes madagascariensis. Next base: position 11,612 of record VYZR01025885.1, read on the forward strand.
AAAAAAGGATCTGCTATGAGAAATTTCAAACTTAAAGAAGTTAGTTAAGTGGTGTAGGATTTTCCATCTTTTGATCAGCCAGTACATGATTTTGCCTTAGGTTGTTGTCAAACTAAGCAGCCTATAATTCCCTGCCATATATACACTTCAAGTATTAGCACATCACTAGTATTTCCAATTCTTTGGCATTTCTTTGTCATTTCAAGATGCATTAAAAGCTATGATAGCATCCAACAGTGCTGTTGACCCTGTAGTAGAGACCTGATCCCAGCCTTGGCTGTACTTTAGAACTCTGAGGGGTTGTTCCTTGCCTGTGTATATTAAAATGTCTCTCAAAGCACTGCAACCCAGACCAGAGATACAAACTTTAAAAACAGTGATCCCTATTTTATATAATCTTTGAACTCACCCTTTCAGCTCATGTTGCAACCACTGTAGGGGGTCTTCCATTTTTTTTTTTTTTTTGGTTTGGTTTTCTGTTTTGTTTTGATTTGTTAGCTTTATTTTTTGTAATATAAGTTCATTACATGCAAGCAGGTTCAAGACAAGCAGCAAGACTCCCTGAAGTCTCCCATTTTCCAAAGGAAAACAGCTGTGATACACAGACCTTGGATTATCCTTATCCTTAAAATGTGGGATCAACAGGATTGTTTCTGGCTCTGGACACCAGAAGAGTCAAATGACATGTGATCAGAAAAGGTTAAAACTCGCCACCTCATTTTAGTTCCAGGTTTAGGAGAGATTTGCAGACCTAGGAAGAAAGAAACTGGCACTAGTCTCACAGACTCATCTCCTGTAACAAGCTAGGGGGGAAAAAAAGCAGAGTAAAAAGAAATAGGGAGGTCTGAGAAGTCCCAATTTGTGTACATTTTTCATTGGCACAAGCCACCCTTGCTTAGCATGGGCCGGGCTGCTGTTATGGGGACCCTGCTAGGAGCTCAGAGGCTCACGGCACGCATGAGGCAATGGAAAAGCAGCAGGCAGGGACTAGAAATGGCTGAACTTTATTTTTCCAAAGTGAAGATCCTTGGTGGGCTGCAGATTACTTTGGAAATCAGACCCTACACCCCAGGATCCCGCAGCTGTCCCTCTCCCCTCTAATTTTTCTCTGTCAGATTCAGAGCTATAATTAACCACAAGGTCTTAGTGATACTATGTGAAAGTCTGTGTGTGTGTGTGTTTGTGTGTGTGTGTGCACGCCTGGGCTTACTCACCCCAGTGGGCATAATCCTCTGTTGAAGATTGACAGGTTCACATGGAGAGGAACTTTTTAACTAATTCACTCCTACATGCTCCTATTGCTCTCTCTTCCTCTTACTTCCCTCTTCCCTCCAGGCTGCAAAGGGCATTGTGGTACTGGAACCACATCTCCACATAGAGCCGTGAGCAGCCATCCCAGCACACATCCATGAGCTCCTTTGTATTAGCCATGGCAGGATACCCAGCCAAGGTGCTTATTGATGTGTTTCAATCTCTGACTGAGCCAGGTTTCTCAGAGCAGGTCCCTCAGCATTTTCCTGGAACCAAACAATGTCAGATTAGAGTGTGTTGGAGATAAAGGGTTCTGACTTGGAAGTGGTTTGCCAAGACCTTGAAGCAGGTAAGGGAAAAATGTCTAAAGGCCAAAGCACGCTCCTCTCGCTCATGTGAGGAGCTGTGTTTGAGGCAACACACTAATCTTCCGTATTCCTTATCTCAGAAATTCCATTAAAGCCACTTGGTATTCAAGCACTGAGAAGGAAAAGAAGAGCATGATTTGGCACAAAAAAGGAAAATGAACAAGACTTTTTAAAAAATAAAACCCCAGGGGTTTTCAAATTAAAATGTCCACAAAAATAATAGGAAGATACTCAGCATTTTGTTTCAGAAAGGAAGAGGTGGCTTAAACTGTGCTTCCACAGACCCAGCTTTGTTGAGGTTGATGTATGAACTAGTAGGAGAACAGGAAATTCTAGCCCATAAAAGGACTGTCTTAGGGGTTCTACAGGAAGGGAAAAACTTTGGAAGAGTCTATAAGGAGGAGATCACTTGATCTCCCAGTGCATGATAACACAGAGCCACATATTCCTACAATTCTAACCACAGGTTCCTACAAACTGCAAACTGCTAAGAATTGCAGCCTCATTTCAATTGTGGAAAAATGAGGCACTGTGAGTACATCTGTGATACAGCTTGAATTTTCATTGATTTTCATAGTACAGCACTGAGTTGCTGCTGCTGCTGCAGCATGGGTGATTCTCAGCTGGTTAATACTGTATCAGGAGTGACTGCTTCCATGGGTTGGTTGATTTAAATCCCACCTTTGCCTACACCAGTGTAACATGCAATAGGTCCCCCCTGGAACCTGCTGCTGGTTCCTTTATCTGTCTTTGCTGCTGCCATGATAGGTATAAAACAGGTAGTAGACAGAAAGAATTCAGTTCTAGAGACTCTGCTTTGTCAGGCTATACATAAACCTCCCTGACACTGGAAAGTCAGAGAGTTAGAAGAGCTTGATTGGCAACGCAAAAAACCACAGGATCTTCCTTTTTTTTTTTTTTTTTGGTGAAGGTTTAAATTTAAATGAAGCATATGCATGCCTAATCCATTCTAATCTGCTTGGGTTCTTATATCCCATTAATCACTGACTTGTATTAGCACCTCGCACTGTCATCTCTGCCACTGCAGAAAGCTGCTGAGACCACCATCTCATCACAGGCATTCTGATGACTTGTCACTGGATTTTGTGGGAGCAACAAAACAGCTAAGGAGCCAAAATCACTTCCCATTGCAATGCTTTAGAGGAACAATACAGGCGAGAATTGATGCAAGCTAATGATCTCGAGCATGAGTGACAGACACTACAAAAACCATGCTGTAAAGCACTTATTTCTCAGAAGTTTTCACAAAATTGCCACCATCCAAAGATGGTGTTGTTTTTCTCAAAACAAGGTGACTTTCAATTGATTGTACCATTTTTTATTATAAATCTTAAGAGCAAATTCTTTGAAACAGTTTACCAAAAACCAAATAAATAAAAAATGAGTCCTGAAATAATCTAGGACACATAGGGATAGGCTATGCATTATTTCACAGGTAACTGTCTCCCCACAAATTGACTGAGAACACAACAGGTTTGAACTTCTTAAATGACCAGCTTTTATTAGCTCTAATATAGGTCATCTCGACTGTTTAACTGAATGATACAGGACATTTTAATAGGGCTAAAATTTTAAAAAGTCAGCATTCAGGCCAGGGGCCCACCTAGTGGAGGTAGACTGCCCTCAGCCTAAACTAACTCCTGCAGTTTCAGTCTATATTTTTCACATCAGCTAGTTGGGAAATTTAAGCTGTTATTACGAACTATTGCCCAGAGATGAATACACTTCAGTGGTACATGAAGATCTTGTCTTTTTTTAGCCATGTTTATTTTCCACAAGCTCTAAGATAAGCGTCTTCAGCTTTTGCAGTTGTGTATCTTAGTAGCACATACCTTTTTCAAACCCTTTCCTTCTCTGTCAAGGGCTCCAACCCACACACAGACACACAACTCTCCCAGGTCCAGTAGTGGGAACATGAGATGGTTGGATCAGTCACTGCAGGTCAGCGACAAGGAGTTTGTGGTCTGGGGTATGCCTGGACAAAGAATCCATTGAACAATTTCAGACGAGAACAAAATAAGTGGAAATCCCAGTCTGCCTGCAGACAATTTAGAGATAGAAATAATTTTTGAATTAAGTAGTTTGACTAGCTTCAATCACAAAGAGAGAATGAAGGCATGGATCTGTACAGAGCAGAAAGGCACATAGCACTTTAACTTAAAGCACGGCTGAGCAGCTGACTAAATTTGTAATCTTGATATAGACATCCCCAAAAAATCAAATTAGGAATAAACAAACACAGGAAACACTCCTTATATAAAATTGAAAGTTACTTTTCACTAAATGTAACATCATATTTTGAGTTGAATTGTTTAAACTGTATTCTTATCACAGCTGGTGATCAGTTTAGAACATATACTGTAGGAGTTTTCTTGGCGTTTAAATCCAGCAGTTACAGCTCATTTAGCTACGCTACCTATCTTGAGCTGTATTCAGCAGGTAAATTGCAGTTTTGAGTGGGCAGGTCACAGGTGTATCTCATACATATGGTAGTGAAATTCCACACAGAATGTCACTTTGGATGTGACTTTGGAAATTGCTTCCATGAAGGAGAGACGTAGCCAGCCCTTTAGAAGCTGTGAAGGGTTAAAAACTGTTCCCTTGCATTTATTTCTGATATTGGTAGAGGGCTGAAACCACCAGCCTGCTGATTGATGGGTTCACATGGGGCGACCTTCGCATTAGCAACGCGACTCTGGTTGCCGGGTAAACACAGGCAGATGGATCCAGCTCCAGTGATTTTCAGCAGTGACGGATGGCAAAGGTATTTCTGATCCACATCACACCCTGCAGATCCCATGAAAATGACTTGGCACAGGGCGGAAGGTATTAGATTCGGGTGACAAATAGCTACCTGACATCAGCTGAGGCTTCTTCAGAAAGGTTATGCTGCAAATAACCGGCTTTTACGTAACTTCATTTTCATGAAGCAATAGAAAGACATGGTTTATTTATTTATTTGAGAAAGTGTAATGCAGCTGCTGTCTGATAAAAACTATTCCTTGGGAATATATAATACCCAGGTATTCTAGCACTGTATAGGGTTCAGGGTGGTTTTGGAGGGGTTCTGTTTGTTTGTAAGTTTAAAGCATGCATGTTTTATATAGTTGCTATAGTTGATGCTGTATGTACTTTTTCAGTGGCAAGAATTAGCATGCGGACATTTACTCAGAGCTACTGTGATTTCATGAGTCCTTGTTTTTCTAACCCTTCTGTTCAAAAGTTCTTGACTTTTATTCCTTCTTATCTTTTCATGAGTCAGTTGCTTCAGCAGCAAAACCAGCATTTTAATTAGGTGTGCGGTCAATAAATACTCATCAGATCTTCAGACCTTTGTTTTCATGAAGTATCTTGTTTGTGTATAAAAATGACTGGGGCAGGCATGTGTTGAGAAGGCTCCAAATGCTTTATGCCTCTCTTTAGCTGATAGGTATCCCTTCCGCAGGATAGCATCCTCAAAGTGTGTAGTGTGTGAGTGCATGTGTTCCTGCAGTGAGTTAAAATAACTGTTTGCACCTTCTGTGCTGCATGTTACCATTCCTGCCAGGATAATCCGGTGTGGTTGTATCTGATAGGACATCAATAACAAGCCTAGAACTTGGCAAATGTCATCTCCCCAAGATGGAGTGTCTTATTTCTCTGCCTGTGTTGTGCTGTAAAGCTTCTCTCACTATTTAAACCTTCTCCACCAGGGACAGCAAAATTTCCAGGTGGCCTGGAGTTGTTCCGTTGTCTCTATGGTGAAGTCATTCTCCTCGTTTTCAATGCGAAGGAACACAAATTAATAGAAAAAATAACCATAAAGCAAGTTTTCGGAATAGTTGAGAAAAAGTAGAATCAGCATAACATTGCCAATGAGCAAGAAAAACTTCTTTAATTTTTTTCTCTTCTGGAGGGAGTTATCTCTCTCCCTAGGCTTTTAATCAGATTTACCCATTTATTCANCCCCTCTTGCTTCCTTTCATCAACACAGGCTAAAGAAAAGAGTTTTATTTTGAAGGTCACTCTGTGAATGTGTGAATGTGGGTTCATTCTCATCTTCTACAGAACCTGTACCTTGCTGCCTGGAGTAAGCTGCTTTTGCCTACTAGATCTTGGAGGCAGACAGTGCTGCAGAGATGCAATAGCAGACTGCAGTTCTCACAGTATGCCATTTTCAATGGTGTTACAGAATTTCTAAAAAATTAGAGCTGAGGCCCTGAAACTGGCTTAGTTTTCTTTCAGCCAAGCATGTTGTTCTCTCGGCACCCTACGTCTCTGGTGTGTCTTCCTGGTTTTTTGCCTGTGGCACTCCTCTCACCAGAAAACTTTACTGCAATTGATTTTCAGCCCTTTCGCTCATGTCCACACACCAGGCAGGGATCTAGCTGAATAATGCCAGAGGTAGTTCAGGAAATAAATGCTGGGTAGGGCTTGCTGCAGACAGCAGGCGTGCTGGACTGCAGCACACCAGCACCTCCCACACTGGCTTCCCATGGAGGCACAAGACGGGGAAAGAGCTTCAGCATGAAGCTCCACATGGATCCATGCAGGTGGGGAAGGGGTGGCTGTGCCACTTGTCCCCACACAGAGGAGCACTTGGAGCAATGGTGTGCACTGCCAAGTGTTATGAAGAAGTTCCAAGACACATGTCCTTAGCAGGGGCTCCCAAAACAGCCAGGCTGGATGGTGCCCTTTCTCCGGTTCAGTGCAGGGTATAGTTTGTTAATCATAGGCAGATGAAGTGTGAGGCAATTTTTTCCTAGTTTTATCTATATAATTGACAATATTTCCTTTAAAATGGCAAGCTGAAGATTGGGACATATTTATGAAGTCCTGTGAACTTGAACAATGAGCTTTTTAACACAGACCCAGGGTATTGTGTGCTCCCAATAATAAATCCTGATGTTTGGAAAGGGTGTATCAAACATAGATGGTGCAGTTTGAAGCTGGCTTTTGAGGACGAATGATGGCTGTTACCCAGGGCTGTGTGTCAAGGGCATTCTGGTTTCACAAAGCTGTTTGTAGTCTGAAGCACTCAGCTGAGTTTTGTTTAGTGTCCTCTAGTCAGAATAGTCAGAAAAGCAGTGCAATGCTGAAGGGTAGCCACAACCAAAACGATTCCAGCTGTCAACACAGTGGAGAGACTTCTAATTTTTAACTAAGCTAAAGACCAGAGCGAGTGCCTGACTCAGTGGTGCATGAGGTTCCCCCTGTCTGGGGCTGAAGGAGGGTGTGGAAGCCCTGTAACTCTGTGTTCAGCACCTCAGCAGCAAGCCCAGCACAGCCAGCAAGGTCCACACCAGCGCTGCATGGCTGAGTCGGAGCAGAGCAGGAGCAGATCACAGTTACCTCTCAGGTCTGAGTCTGGGGTGCCTTGTGCAGCCTGGTGCTGCTCTCCTGATGACAAGGATCCATCCAGTGCAGTGTCACATCACCATCGTCCCCAGAAACTTAAACTCAGTTCTGCTTTATTGTCCCATGCAATGCTCTTTGCCATATGATCAGATCAACAGCCAGTGTGCAGCATATGTGGATTGCTTATCTCCTCTCTCCATAGTGCAAATCATGTGTGTGTGCACGTGCCAGAGTGGCGTGCACTGTCTAGGGAGCCAGCCCAGGCAATGCTGTCCAAACAGGTCTGTTCCACTGCAAAGGGACTGCATTACTTCCAGATGAGAGATGGCACAGAATCAAGTCCATTATATAAATTAATGGTCTGTATGGTGTTGCACTTATGGAGTCGACCCTTATGGGTTTCTTCCAACTCAAGATATTCTGTGATTCTCTGCAGGGCTTGAAATATGGCAGATATCACATATTTAGCAACCAGTAGTGTAAGAACTACAACAGCAAAAAATCAGGATGTGGAGATGGCACTATTACTTAGATCAGGACCACAACAATCTGGTACCACAAGCCAGAATGAACCAAGTTACATGTTACCATCAAAATCCCCCAGTGAAACACTGAAGTGAAGCGCAGATGTATTCGCGCCTAGAGACACTCCGCAAAACTGTTGGAAGACATAAGTTTTCAGTCTATTTTAAGTCTTCTGCAGCTTTTTCATTCTGATCAAATGCAAGTGAAATAATTGGAGTCATGGAGCATGGAAAAATCCCTGCCTGTCAAATTCAATATGGATATATTTTCCTTGCTTTTCCTTTTAGGAAACCTTCTAGGCAAATTCACAGCAGAAATGTGTTATAAATACT
>VYZR01025895.1:4020-14472 GCA_013400675.1 Oxylabes madagascariensis
CTGACTTAGAGAAGTGTTTTCCCCAGGCTGACAAACCATCTTTATTTATCTGCTGATAAATGATGGTTTCTTGACATAATTTCCACTTCCTTCACAGAAGTCATAGTTTGAATGATTCTCTTTTATTTTAAACAAATTAAACATCTGGATTCAATTCCTGCTTCCACATGAGTACCTGCTCATCAGTCACACAACATAGTCCTGGATGTGACAGCCTTGTGCAATAGCTGCCCTTGCATGGTCCATTGCCTCTCAAAACCAGCAACAGACTCTGAAGATAGTCTCACTAAGCAGCAGCCATGCATAAATCATCCCAGGAATGCAAAAAAGATGCTCCTTGTTTTGCTTATTCCCCCAAGACCTAATATCACTACTTCAAGCTTTCTGTCCCAGTTTCCTATTTATTTCACACCACCCAAATGCAGCCATGCTTTCAAAACACTCCTCTAAGTCAGAGCCAAGCAGACTTGCTGAAGCTTGAATTTTAAGTTGTCTGCATGTGATTCCAAGAGTAATCTAATTTCTCATTTTCCACAACATTGCGTGCCTGCCCAATTAGTAGAGCATCTTATACAAGAAGGGGTTACAGCATCCCCTAGCATGTGATATATTTGGAATGAGAACTGTGATACACATGAGAAAAGAAATAAGCTTCCCATCTTGGCCCATACGATTCACAAAATGTCACTGGTGTGTTCTTATGCTCCTTTATCTGCATAGCCAGAACCAGGGTGGCAAGCAGGTCCCAAGTGCTGGGTCAAATGCAAGCCAACAGCTTGTCTAAACAACAAAAAAAATTAGACTTGTGGCTAGTTTAATCTCATCAAACCTATTTCACATCACAATAATCTGAAAGGAAAAATCAAGCCTGGACAAGCAAGCACTGAAAGGGGCCCTGAAAAAGAGATTTGGGAAAATAAAGATATTAGACCTTCAAAAGGTGGCACACTAAAAACAGAACTCCGTAGTATGAAACAAACAAACAAACAAACAAATAATAGTGATCTTTATTTTTAACATCAGCAGGTAGCAAAATGCTCAAAATGATTGTTTACTAGAATGAAATGCACCACAAAATACAAGCACAGAAATACGTATCTCTGTCATTGCATCATATTGCAAGAAATACGATGTACAAAGGAATATTGAAAGGAATATTTGGCTGCTGTTCTACTGAGCACGTTATGCCACCTCATGGTTACTGGTGGGACTACCACCACACTCAGTGTTGTTTCAGAAATACAACAGAGGAAAAAGAGTAGCACATCTCAGTTATTGGTATATATTGTTGAAATGTCAGAAGTCCCACTGGGATCAATCATTGCAGAGTGCTAAGATCATATCTTTGAATTATATATAAAGACAAAGCACTGTAAAACACATCTCCTTTTAACAGTTGAATTTGCTGCTTTGCTGCAAATATATTGCTAACATAACATATAATTCAATATTGACCTGGTACTAGCCCATAAATGCCTCCTGCTATGGAGTTTCTGTGTTTAGCTTGTTTCAGAAGGTTACCATTATCTGGAAGAACACACTGTTATCCACTCCAGGAAGTATCTCTTTGCCTCTTTAACAGCAAGACATAATGTTTAGTTACTATTAAATAACTGACGTGAAATTACAGCCTTGGATGTATATAGCATACATTTAATTACTGAGTTTGGATTTTACCATGATCTAGAAGTGCTAACCTAAAAAAAAATCCAGAACCTCAGACGAATATGATTTTCACTTGAGTCAAGAGTTCACATGCAAAGACCGGGTTACATTTTTCCATTAGAATAAATTATACAAAGTAGAAATGGAAGCTGGCTGGATTGATGTGACCTGGAGTGCAGTCAGTTAGGGGATGGCCAGACTCTTAGTTACACTGAAGTTACTTTGGAGAAAATGTTTGTTAAAATCAATGGGTTAGGCTCAGATGGCTCATGCATGAATAGAAATAATCTTACTTAAGCTTGGGCATTTTTTTATACAAAATATTGAAGTTTAGCAGCCCAGTGGCATGACATTAGCAAAGGAGCAGGAGGAAGGGAGCTGTGTCTCTCTTGCTCTCATATGAGGTTTGTGCTAATCAAGCTCTTAATTTGGACATCTCAGTCCAACCCAAAGTCAGAGGAATGTGAAACTAATGTACTTCCAAATCCTGTGATTTTACTTTCCTGATCTTTCAATGAAGCATACTTGGCTGCAGAAAATTCAGAATAGGGTCAGCTTCTGAGCATCTGAGGAAATGGAGATAAAGTAAAAACGTATTTAAAGAAAAATTCATTAATTAGGCACACACACACTTTCATGGCATCGTGAGAAGTGTAAATGAGCCATGAAAAAGTTAGGCTTCAGAGTTTTTTCTATGACTTGGTTAACTCACAAACCAGATGACCTGTGATCCAGGATACATGAGAAATGACTGCATAGTTTAAAACTCCTCTTCAAGAGAGAACCACAGGTTTCTTTCATCCTGGCAGGTGATAGAGAAACGTTACCTAGATTATCTGTCAGCAAGAGATTTATAGGTTAACTTTTTGTAAAAGTTAATGTGAAAGTATAGCACTGTTTTCATTTTTAATATTCAGGTTCTCTTATTAATGTAGTTGAAAAAAGGTCTGTGCCCTGTTCTTTGATGCAGACTCAGAGATAATAAAATACTTTTGATTTATATGTCTAGAAAGGCTATGGATGGATTCTATCTCTCTTGTCCTGGGAATGCACTTCCTGGAGCGGTAATCTGCAGCACAAAATTACTGATACATTTACAGATTGTCCTCATTTCTCTGTCTTGCCAGAAAATCTGTATTCTTAAAGGATGACCTACTATGCAAATAAATTAAAATGCCAGCCTCCTCAGAAAAAAATACTAGTCATTTCCTGCTCAGAAGCAATTGATAGTTAGAGTAAAACAAAATACTTTTATTTAATAAAGTTTTTGTAGTAATAGTAATGTTTTTGTTCAAAAATATTGTAAGCTTTAAACTTACAATGTGGGAGTATCTAATCACCCTGAAACTTCTTTCTAGAGGTTGCTTAAGCAGGGAGATCATGCACAAAGCAAATGTGACATTGGAGTCAGAATTTTTGGAGAGTGAAGAAAGCTATAAATTATCCCTTTTTCCCTTACTTCCAGCTTCTGGAGCTGATTTGGCCAGCCATAAATAATGTATTGCTGGACTGGCTTCCTACCTTTTTGAGATTCGTTCTGTTCATCCAGTGTAACTCTTATGACTGTCGATCTGCTCTGTGTGACATATAATTTTGCATAACATTCGGCAGCGTGTTGGAAGTGGGGACTCCTTAATAAATACAATTTCTCCTTCCAAATTACATACAGATGACTTCCTGGAGCTGACTGGAATATATACTCCAAAAGCGACCTTCTGAAAGCTCTCACATCCCCTATAATGACATTTAAAACGACTGATGAAAACTTGCTTGGGCCATTGCATCAGTAACAAATGATATGTAGATATGTCTTTGTCCTTCTGCAGAAGAATGAAGATTCAGCTTCCTCGGTAGATGTGGCTATTTATTTTAACACAGCTGTTACTCTGAAGTCCAAGCCTAACCGGAAAACCAAGAAGAAAATGCAGGCCTTTTCTCTTTGTGCTAGGAAAATGCAAGGTGTTCTGCTAGTCTAGATCTGCCACAGAAACTTTAAGGGAACAGCAGACACTCTGGGACTTCTCTGAAACAGCGACGCTGCCTGCTGAGTGAGACCTCAACGTCATGGCCCTCATTGTATTGTGGCTGTGACACTGTGGGACTTGCACTGTCATATTTAATCACTTGGTATCACACTCTGTCAAAAGAGAATAATAATAGCTATGTTGCACTTACTCACAGAAACAGGATGTTACTCGAATTTGGCTTATTTCATTTAGCAGAGCTGCTGACTACTGAGCATGGAAGCCATTCCCAGGCCACCTTCTAGATTCAATTTCCATTGACTCCAGATGGTCACGTTGCTGCAAAGACAAAGGACCAAGGCTGTACCTCAATCCAAAAGCAAACGTGTGCTGTCATCAAATTCCTTCACTTTTCCCCTCTTCTCCCAAGTCTAGTCTGCAGAGGGGGGCCAGGATCTGCCCACAGCTGTGGCTGGCAAAGATGAGAGCACAGCAGTTGCTCTGGCTCTGCACCACCCAGAGCACCATGCAGGACAGGACCTCAGGCACCAATCCTTGCCCACCCCCAGCTGTGGCACTGTCACTATCTCCTCAGAATGGTTGTCAGTCAGGCTGACTCAGAGCCCTGGCAAGGCTGGCACAGGCCAGGGACAAGAATTTTGAAAAACACATCAGAGAAGAAAACAAAAGAAAGAATATTCCATATTCAGTGAGAAGAGGCAATTTAGAAAAAAAATATGCCCGTCACAGAGAGATGAATTCTATGGGCTGTAAGAGGACAAAACACAAGAGAGCAGAAAGAGGTATGCAGGAGACCAACAGGGAGGGTGGGATTCCTCTATTGCATTTAGGTTTCTGATGCCTATTTCCAGGCATGTTATGGGTCTGTGCAGGTTGACAGTGAAGCTGCCCACTTATATAAGAAAATATTTCTATTTTTTTAAGTATGAGGATTATATGCAACAGAATGTGCCATTTTCTTCACATACAACTTTAATGGGTGTTCTTTAGAGACAAATGAAGGGATTTAAGATATTAGGTGCTATACATGAACACATATAGCTGTAGGGCATGGGGTTTTCTTTTTCATTTTCAGCTGCATAAACTAATTAGGCATAGCAGAGCTAAGGAACTAAAAACAACACGTCGTTTACAGGACTGGGTTTTACCTATGTCTCTTTTTCCCTAGGGGAAAAGTAAGAGATGTTTAAAAAAATCCAAACAAAAAAGAAAAAAAACCACTGAAATTATGAAACAAACAAACAAAATACCAAAACCCCAAACAAACAAAAACCACTATAAGCCACAAAACCACCCATGGAATAGGTTAAAAGATTCAAGTAGAAACATACGATTCTTCATTGTAGTTAAGAGTGTTTTCAAACACTTAAAGAAGACTAAAAACACTATCAGGAAATCTGGCAGTCCTCAGGCTCCCGGACTTTGCATCTACTTCAGTGCTTAGTCAAAAAGTGAGCAATAGTACTCTGTGTGCCTGCTGCAGTGACACCTCATGACATCCTTTTGCCCTCCTCAAAACTCAGTGCTATGTTGGTTTGTTGTTATTATTTTTGCAACAACAAACAAAACACAGAAGAGTTTATTAAGTGTTTTTACGAAGCAGATAAAAAGACTTTGCCAAAAACCACACTGCAATAAAGAAGTGTACCAGAAAATATGGTGTAAAGAGTATAATATAGTGAAGCAGAATTTAAAATATGGAGATCCTTTGTGTAGAGCTACCTCATGGTCATTTCCCCCTGTCCAGAAATTGCACCTGTTTGGCACCACTTGGGTTCATTATTAATATTAGAGTATTAGCTTTGATCCAGCTGCAAACAAACAACCCTTGATTTGTTCAATATGAACACACAGACTATTGGTACAGTAAAATTAAGTCTGTGCTGCAAGGCACAGGTACCTTGGACACAGCATGATTAATGCTATATAGCATCATGTGCTTATTTGGGCAACCCTGCAGACAGCTATAGGAAGTTGTCTGTCTTTGGAACCAGCCCTAGTGACAGCAATAAAAATCAAGACCTGGACCCAGCAAGACATTCGGATAATCTCCACAGATATTCTTTACACCTGACAGCTTCTGTAACTCTCATCCGCCTCTTCAGGTGAGTCTAGCTCACTCTGCTCCACATATCTGCATCAGGTCCTGGCTGCTCCTGCAAGGGAAGTGGGAAGCCCTGGCACAGCCATAGGTAAAGACAAACCCAAATCATACAGGGTTTGATGTGAAAATTGGTTTCATACTTCACAAATGAAAAGTTACAAGCTCCAGTCTCACCCTTTTTAAATAGTGAAATAAAATCTTTGCTGTGGGGCACCAATGACTTCCCCTCCATGAGCCAAGGCAGCTGACTGAAGGAGGGGGGAAGCTGAGCAGTGACAAGTGCACAGGTAGAGGGCCGATGCCTCAGAGAGAGACATTTCTATGATGTGCTGGGGCCTGGTATGGTGGATTTACATCTCACTCATCAGAGTGGTACCTCCTCACCACCACGTTTTCCCTCAGGGGGCTTGAAGAGGCCCACAGCACTGCTGCTAGGTAGCAGGCTCACTGCCACAGATTTAAGAAATTCTCCTGAAATTTAATGGGGGAAGGAGATTACTAACACTGAACATCAAATGACAGATAACTATTCCATCCCCAACCTCATCCACAAGGCTGGGCTTTACATCTTTCAGACACTGGCAGGCAGGCAGATGACTGAAAGCCACAGGTACATGTTCAAATCAAGAACAAGAGTCAACTGGAAAGTCCAATGCCTCAAGTAACACAGTGTTAACCAACTGCAACTGCCGTGTCTTGCTTCAGCTTCCATCCAGGAGCTAAGGGCCAGTTTCTTTCATGGTGCTGTGTATTCCTTCTCACTTCCATACGTTTGCTGTATTACTGCAGCTGTCCCAGCAAAGCTCAGCACACTCGTTACTGCAGAAACATACAGCAGCTTTCAGCAGGCAGAAGGCAAACGGAGTCAGGAGAGGGTGGCAGCTCACTGCCAGCTGCATGGCAGGTCTGGGTGAGGCTGACCCAGGCTGGGCTTCCCCCCACACCTCCCCGGAACTATGCTTATGCCCAGGAAGGGTTGTGGGCTTTCCTTGCCCTTGCAAGAGGGGAAGGGGCAGTGCTAAGGCACGGTTCAGTTTACTGTAGCTGTGATAGGGGGTGTGTAGCTGGAAACCACCCGGGATGCTCACCTGAGTGAGTCCCTCTCTGGCCTGTCTGACACCAACACCAGCAGACAGAGCATCCTCCTCCATCTGAAACTCCTCACAGGCTGTCATGCTCTCCTGCTCATCCTGGCAGTGTTAGACCATGATGTTCACCACACCGTGATCTAAGTTCCATGCTGCTCTGTAGTCCTGTGGCTGAGCCAGGGCCCCACCTCCAGGTGGAAGCTTCCATGCCGACCTGAGGAAATAACCACGATAAGTAGCCCAAGCATGTTGAGAAGGTCCCAGCCTGGCTGCTGTCACTCGGCCAGTATCATTTATCACACCAAAGCAGTCTGCAGCTTAGCTGTAATGATCAAAATAGAGCTGTTGGGGACAAAAGAGGAAAGATTGGGCCATAATCAGAAATGTCTAGAAATCATCAGCTTTTTCCACTGGAAATTTTCATTCTCAAATTTCCATAGTTAATGGCATCAAATGAAAATGCTTTGCAGATGCATATTATACCAAGGCTCAGAGAATCTGAGAACAGCAGATGGCTTATACACATCTGAGGAGCTTTTTAATAATAAACAAATAAATAAAGATTGGAGAGGAGTGTCAGTCATGCATCTTGTTAGATGTTTAATCAGGCAGCTGAGACATCCCAATTTTTAATTGCCTTTATTTTTTAGAGCTACAATCTAATTTCAAATTCTATAAATGAAGCTCTTTAATTTTTCTTGTCTGGTTTGAAGTCTTGGTATCTAGATGATAATTTATCAGGAAGTTCTGCAGGACACAGATGTCGTTGTAGGACACAAAAAAAGATGCCAGACTCCAAATTTTCTCCGAAGGTAATGAGCATAGAATGAAGGCTTTATTGTCTAATTCTTACTACTTTTTATAAGGTGTTCCGATACAGACTTAACATCATTGGTGAGCAGGAACAACACCTCTCTAATCCCATTGGTTAAACTAGAGAAACAGAACTAGAAAGGCAAAACACCACCTGGAGAAAGATTGCTTTGAGAAAGGATAGTTGTTTGCCAAGATTGTTTTGAGAAAGGATAGTTGTTTGCCAAGATTGTTTTGAGAAAGGATAGTTGTTTGCCAAGATTGTTTTGAGAAAGGATAGTTGTTTGCCAAGATTGTTTTGAGAAAGGATAGTTGTTTGCCAAGATTGTTTTGAGAAAGGATAGTTGTTTGCCAAGATTGTTTTGAGAAAGGATAGTTGTTTGCCAAGATTGTTTTGAGAAAGGATAGTTGTTTGCCAAGATTGTTTTGAGAAAGGATAGTTGTTTGCCAAGATTGTTTTGAGAAGAAGCTTTCTTGAGGAATTTTCCCTTGGGAAAAAGGTTAGCAGCTGCTAGCAGGCTAAAATCTGTCAGACCCAGAAATATCAGGCCCACACACAGAGAACAAGATAACTACCAAAAATTCTGCTACGCATGAAAGTATGAGATCATGTTTAATTTTAATTACTTCTCATACAATTAATCATCTGTCTGCATTATATTCTTCAACATTATGGCCATGAGTTAAAAAAAACTTTCACAGAAGTCATGGCAAGCTTAGCAGGACATAAACTGTGCTAAAGAAATAAAAATGATGTGTGATAGTGATTTAGAGGCTGCAGCAAAGTTCATAAGAAAAACGTCCATCTAGACCTTCATTTACCATATGGGGTCAATCTGCCTTGTAACTGAGAACTGAGCAGGGCAATCAAGCTCTGTTCTGAAGAGAGTTTTGGTTTTGTTTTGGTTTGGCTGTTTTTAACAGGATTTTTTTCTTCCCACAGTAAACCCTAGCCCTAATGGCACTGTATAAACATGCTCCCACTCCTCAGCCTGGGGACAACTGATCCCAGCAGACATCTGCTTCATGTCATCCAGAAACCAAATAGGTTGGGGATTCAAAATATACACAGGCTTTGTTAGCAATGCCTCTGCATGGACAAGCATTCCGTTTCAATTAGTGCCCAGGAGGTTTATCATGGTCACCACCATCATCCGTGGATATAATTTCTACATAGAAGTCATTTCATTGTGTTACATAGGTATTAATTTTCTCTTATAAAGAATGAATTTACAAAGAGCATTATTTGGCACCTTATAACATTTCTGTGTATTTTTGAACAGCACAACTACATGGCACGGTTTGTGCATGTGTCTGCACTCACTGACATGACAGTACAGGCTATGAGCCTTGGGCTTGCTCTTCTTGTGGGAAATCGAAATTCTCCTAATTTGTCTAAACATGAGTGAGACATGATAGAAATGTTGTGTTTTGTGAAACCCTGACTTGTCAAACCTCACCTGGCACATGACTTGTATTCCTGTCCCATGCAGTTCTGTAGCCTGACTGCCACAGAGAGCCAAACCGCAGAGGGAGACTGAGTTTAGCACCAAAGTCCTAGAGTGACCATCACTATCCATGCTGAGTATTTGCAGGAATGACTGTCAAAAGGATAGTATATTATACAATACCCTGGACTCTGCAGTCAAAATGTGCAAGTAAGAAACTTTGGGAAAACAAAAGATGCCCAGCAAGCCCTGCTTTCTAAATGGATGTTATTGTCTGGACTGGTATTCCCCACGCTGATGTGATGCAATTCAGTTTCTCTTAAAATAAAATTAATGTAAAAAGATACATACTTCATCTGTACGATAACTTTCCCCCACTCATTTTTAAGCATGGCTTAAAAGCTATAATATATTCTCATCTCAAGTTTCACTTTTTGTGAAAAGAGTTGGAGATAAATCCAGATGAATTCATTTCATATGCCTGACTCCCTGGGTGTGGAAAACAAAGATAAAACAGCTGACAGATTCTGAACAGATTTCTTAGGGAAACCTTGCAAATGCAACTAGGGGAGGGCAAGAGTCTTGATAGTTAAGAATAAAAAGAAGTGAAAGACATTTATGTTGAAGTATTATCTTGGGCTGTGATGGCTTGAGCTTCAGCTTCAGCTGACACACACTGGCCAGGGAGCTACTGGGCTGGCTCAAACATGTAGTGTGTTCATGGAGCCAGTTCCCTCATTTGCAAGAATCTGAAGCAGAACTGTCAGTAATTTGGGAAGACTATGGTAGCTGTTGCTGGGAGAAGTAGTAACTGCTGGCTCGAAGCTCTGGTACAGTAACTAAACTCCCTAAGGAACCACAAGGTAGCACAGTCTGCAAGAACCGAAGTGGGAAAACTGTAGGGATGAGAACAAACTCATCCTGAGTTTGATGAGAAACCTAAGTAAAGTTTAAGAGCCTAGGGATGAATGGTGAACCTGCTTCTGTTCCTAGTAAGAGGAAAATTTTGTTGTGTTCAGCTTAGTGGCATAAAGAAAATTGTTTCAGTTTTAAGTTCAGAAAGAAAAGGAATACTGGTAGTTTTTGTTGAAGTGGCCGACTGAGATGCTCGTTGCAAATATTAATGAGAAACAGCCAGTACAAATACCTCAAATTAAAGCAAAGCAGACAATAGATCTGTCAGGTTTCTCTCTTTTCCTCAGGAAGTCCAAGACATGTTTTGATCTGCTTTTAGGTCCTGCAAATGGCCTCCATCAGTGGTACAACTATTTAAATGGCAGCAATGAATTTAGAAGCCTACAAGGATGGAAAGGGTGAGAATGGGTTTGGCCAAAAACCTTGGAGTACTT
>VYZR01025895.1:20456-31031 GCA_013400675.1 Oxylabes madagascariensis
CCCCTCGTTTCAGCAGCCACATTTAAGTGCATGTAAGCTCAAGCCCTGGGGAAGGGTACCTGTGCTCCAGCAATGTCTGTGCCAGGTCATGGATCTCACTCATCCTGACCCTGACTTGCTGACATGACCACAGAAAGCAGATATAGATTATAACCCCCTGATCTATGACTATCACAGATGGAAACAACAAGACAGTGACTGTTGTCAGTACTTGATCTGTGGTATCTAAAAGATGACAAAAATACAAGTCTGCTTGAATGAAAGTTTATTTCACATATCATAGAAAAATCATGCATATCATCAAATAAGGCTTTACAGGATCAAGGATATAAAGGAAACACACACACAAATTCATAATATATAAACTTCTCTCATCATATTATTACACACAATACTCTTTATAGTTACACATTTAGGAACTAATTACTACCCTTGCAAACATTACACTTGCTAGATTGATCTCTGGTTTAAGGCTAAAACCTGCTCACCTTACTTAGGCAAATTCTTAGAGCTATTCCAAAGAACTCAGCCTGAACAACAAATAGAAGACTGGACTTGGTTTCTAAGTATCACAGCTGCTACATTTACAAGCAACTGTAGAGCGCAACCCTCTTTTTAAACTTGATTCTATTCAGGAGTCAATTAATAAAGTTACCTATATTAAAAAGATAACCATTTACTAAGTTGGCTGATAAAACAAATGTATAAATATCTCATGTTTAAGCTTGTAATTAATTACCTGGAAGTGTTTTTCTGCTAGCCACAGTTAATGTTTCCTCATATTTTTTTTTTAACTGATGCATTTCACATTCTTTTATACAGTTGCTTCATGATAAAGAACAAGTTAGGGAGTGTTTTACTTGAAAAACCTGAGAAACTTACCAGACTTATTTAGATATGTTACCTGAGAGTATGAGCTTCTACAAAACAGAGCTGAAGTTTATAAACCTGAATTCTTCATAAACTCCAAATCCTTGTTAACAAGGGTTTGGAAGCTATGCTAGAGAAGAGAATTATATCTGATTGTCTAATCTTAGTTCCTTTTTGGACAACACACAAAACCACGGAACAAAACTTTCACCAAATCTGGAGCAAAGCAGAGTAAAAACAGCGTCAGTGTATTACATGCAACTGCTATTATCACATTATGTCACCTTTAACAGGTTTCTCATATACATTCATCTGCTGGTTGAATTCTAGCTGCACTGAACTATTAAACAAGAAAGAAACTACCTTGTTTACTAATATAATGTCAAACTACCTTGACTTCAAGTGAAAATTCTATCCAGCTACGAGAAAAGTCAGAAACTTTGGAGAAAAAATTTAAGTTACATTCTTTTAAATACAAAGGAATGAGTGTCTGCATCTCATATCTAGCTGCTGCCTCCAGTTACTCCAAGACGAATTCTTGGAGGATATATAAAACTCAATTGAAAAGAACTAGAAGTGGAATCGGCACTGAACTATGCCCTCCAAACTTAATTATTTTATGTGATATTTGCAATATGAAGGCCTCACAAGGTATAAGGAGTCCAAATAATGCTCAGTGTGCAAGAGAAAGTTTCACAAATGGGATATACATGCTTCTTAGGCAGAAATTTTGTTTGCTATCATGCCTTACTATTTTGGTCAATTTTTGAAATGACAAAGGAGTCCCTGTCAAGAACTTGGCTGAATACACATATCTATGACAAATCCAAGAGTCTCATTTGCTAGATCATTTGAAAAGGAGAGGATTTTACTACACAGTGTGTCTAAGTGCCTAGTGCTATCATAGTCCACAACATTTCACAAAGGTAAGTCTCATATTTTAAAATATATGAAAGCTTTTCCTTATACTGAAGGTGATTACTTCAAAGTTTATAAGCATAGTCAAGTCCTCTTTTCTGGAAGAAAAATACATTTTTCTGTAGATTGTTATGCTATTGAATGTAAATTTNCTTGGTGTAGCACAACAACAAATGGAATTACAGAACCTTGTACGCGAAGAACTGTGAAGATACATCTTCAGAAAGCTGCTTACAGCATATTTTATTACTGGAGCGAGACAATTTAAAGCCAAGACTGTATAAAATAGTTATCCATGAGATAGTGGCAGTATCTACCAGAAATACCAGTACTTTTAACTCTGAAAGAAATGTATCACATTATCAGCCTACTGAAAGCAGCATGGACTGTGCTGGTGAGGACAATAAAATTGAATCCTCCCCTAGTTTATCACGTTGGCAACTCTACAGAAGTTAAAATTATTGATGGATGGATACAAAAACGGTATTTCAGTAGAATGGTTTAGTTACTAAGTGATCACACTTGAGTATATTTTTACCATCTGAAAACAGTTTACATTTTTCCTCTTGTGGTTTATTTTCAAAGCTAGGGAAGATATTCTGCCTTACATTAGCTAAAAGTGTCAATTACTCATTGCAAAGTAATGATATGAAGTACTCAGTAGGAGCAGCTTATGCTTCAGTACCTTCCCAAAAGACTGGGGAGGCAGTGAAGAGTAACTTAGGATTTGGTAGAAGAGATGGGGGTGGACAAAGCTGGCTGAAGAGTTAGCTCTACCGGAACTGCAAGTCAGTAGATCCAAGTGCTAGTGACACATCTGTGTGGCACTCTGCACAAGCTCCTTGGACATGTACACATACCTAACAAAACTCAAACACAGTGTGTCTCAACAGGATTTACAAGCAGAGTTGGCACTTGTTTTGCCCCACTTAACTTAGATAATAGCCTGAGCAAGCTTACTTCTATTGGGAATACAGTCTGCAGAGAGATACAAGAGAAAGTAGCAAACAAAGCCAGAAAACACACTGCATTCTAGTATTAGACTACAAAATTAAAACCAGACTCATACTGTATTTTCTCCTATTTCCCCCCTTATTTTTGTCATAGTCTGCCATCTCATAGAATGGCCTGGGTTGGAAGGGACCTTAAAGATCATCTTGTTCCAATCCCCCTGCCATGGGCAGGGACACATTCCACTAGACCAGGCTGCTCAGAGGCCCAGTTCTGCCTAGCCCTAAGCTCCCTATCAAAATGTTTTTGCTACATTTTCACAAAGAGGAGTAGGACTACCTTAAGCAAAAAAGCACCTTGAATTTGTGAAACAACCTTTTAGTTCTACACTTTCACTGACCAGGTCAGCACAAATTGCATTTCTTTACAACACTGTCTAGTTTCCTCATTAAGTTGACTCTTTTGACTTGAGACCAAGTCTAGAAACCAAACTCAACCAGCTTAATTATGCTCTCCATAGTCCCCACCAAGGAGGTAAGACAATTTCATAAAATACTCCAGAAGAATGATTTAGTAGGGATAAATTAAGGAATAAAGTTTGATTCTCTCAAATACTCCTCTATTTATATCCTGCTTCTTTATAGCAAACAGATGAGAAGCGTCATAAACTATCAAAATGTTATGCATTAGTTACTTCCAGATTCTTAGGGTATAAANCACAGTGTGTCTCAACAGGATTTACAAGCAGAGTTGGCACTTGTTTTGCCCCACTTAACTTAGATAATAGCCTGAGCAAGCTTACTTCTATTGGGAATACAGTCTGCAGAGAGATACAAGAGAAAGTAGCAAACAAAGCCAGAAAACACACTGCATTCTAGTATTAGACTACAAAATTAAAACCAGACTCATACTGTATTTTCTCCTATTTCCCCCCTTATTTTTGTCATAGTCTGCCATCTCATAGAATGGCCTGGGTTGGAAGGGACCTTAAAGATCATCTTGTTCCAATCCCCCTGCCATGGGCAGGGACACATTCCACTAGACCAGGCTGCTCAGAGGCCCAGTTCTGCCTAGCCCTAAGCTCCCTATCAAAATGTTTTTGCTACATTTTCACAAAGAGGAGTAGGACTACCTTAAGCAAAAAAGCACCTTGAATTTGTGAAACAACCTTTTAGTTCTACACTTTCACTGACCAGGTCAGCACAAATTGCATTTCTTTACAACACTGTCTAGTTTCCTCATTA
This sequence comes from Oxylabes madagascariensis, assembly GCA_013400675.1. NCBI lineage: Eukaryota > Metazoa > Chordata > Aves > Passeriformes > Timaliidae > Oxylabes > Oxylabes madagascariensis. The sequence continues at coordinate 24,440 of VYZR01025895.1, forward strand.
AGTTGACTCTTTTGACTTGAGACCAAGTCTAGAAACCAAACTCAACCAGCTTAATTATGCTCTCCATAGTCCCCACCAAGGAGGTAAGACAATTTCATAAAATACTCCAGAAGAATGATTTAGTAGGGATAAATTAAGGAATAAAGTTTGATTCTCTCAAATACTCCTCTATTTATATCCTGCTTCTTTATAGCAAACAGATGAGAAGCGTCATAAACTATCAAAATGTTATGCATTAGTTACTTCCAGATTCTTAGGGTATAAACAAAAAAAAAAAAATAGCAGCTCTGTAAAATTCAACAATTCCTTGTGCTGTCTATAATACAAAACTGTAGGGTACCATACTGCACCCCTCTGACACATCCATACTGCCCAAGGCCTATTTATAGTCCTGGTGTATGCATTTTGCAAGCAAAATTGAGAACACACTGAATGACTGTAAGCCAGTTTGGAAGTGAAGAAGCCCCTGGAATTATGAATGGAGTACTTTTTTTGTTTTATTGTCTTTGTGCAAGAGAGGCCAAAATGTTACAGGGGTATTCTGAAATGACAGGAAGTCACAGAACAGTGTTTTAGAGCCAGCCTACTGAAAAGTTTGTGGAATGCTTGGCCTTTTGATGTTACTTTCACTAAGCCATTCTATTTCTAGTATCCTTTGGTGTTTTATAAGCCTATAAAGCTTGCAGAGTAATCCTCTCAGAAAGCACTATGAGGTACTGAACTTTGACAGCTGAAAAAGAAGTCCATCGTCTTCAAAGTTTTTCAGTAATGCTTCACTCTAACCCCCAACATTTATAGATAATAAACTTTTTACCTTCATTAACGAAGAAATCAGCCATATAATATGCTGCTCTTACAGCAGATGGCGAATGTGGAATGCCCGGAGAATCCTTCCACTCAAAAGGATTTTTCTCTGGATGCCATTGTATGCCATAAATTGGATATTTGTACGCTACAACAAAACACAAAGTGTTAAAAGGTGTACGCCTTAAGAATTATATAATTAATTATATAATTAATCTTACTACAAAATAAACTCAAAGGATAAGCTACAAATATACCTCTCTTATCAACAGTTTCACAAAAGCTTAAGTAGCAAGTTGAAACACTGTTAAAATCATAGTATAACTGAAGGAAAAGAAACAAGACATTGTAAAAGAAAGGTCTCATTCCACTCAAGAAAATATTTGTACATAATTTTTTTGATTATTCATTTCAGAATTAATGTATATACACATTAAAAATAATGTTTCAAGAGTATCAATCTCAATGTTTCCTATCTGCTTGCCAGCAACACTCAGCATTCACAGCCATACAGCATGCCAGCTCCATGGGAGAGATCCAAGTCTTAGTATCTCCTTGAAGGCCCAGTCAATCCAGGGGCAGCTCCCATCTGCCTCGGCCAGGCTACGTTCTGGGGGAGTCAGTCCCTAGCTCTCTCGCAGGGAATAGCGGCACAGCAGCTGATGACTGCTCTGTGATAAAGCGCTTGCAGGCACAGGTGATGCCTGTCATTAGCCTAATCAGGTTTGCCGATCAAAGTGCTATTCTCCTCTTTTGGAGGCCAGCCAGGATGCCACACAGAAGAATCCCATTGGTGACAGCTGGGCTCCACAGTAGGGCTGCTAGTGGTGCACTCATCAAGATAAAACACTCCCTGAAGAGCTAACTTGTTTCCTGAGCTGAGCAAGCCCAGTGCGAAACAAACAAGTCATGCAAAAGGCTCTCGGAGGAGGGCAATTACCAGCATTGCCGCTAAGGTAATGAGGGATATTGCTGCTCCCTCAGCAACCTGGAGTGCTCTTCCCATAGAGCAAACAGAGAGCACCAGGGAAACACAAGCCTACGCAGGCAGCTGTAAAGTACGGCTTGACAGAGGCACACCATGCTGCGCAGGGATTCAACTACTGCAGCATGAGTGCTGTGCAGTTCACAGCGCTCAAATATGCCAGAGCTAAAGTGGAACAGCATATCTGGAAGGGGAAGGGCAGGTGGGAGGAGTCATAAGGCTCACAGTACTGATAAAATATCCCTGCAAACAGAAATGATAAGATAAAATATGCCTGAGAACAGAAATGCTCCTCATGGCCACAGCACTGACAGAGCTGATGCTCGCCCTGCTATTTTTAACAACTTGCAATACAAATTCACATCCATGCCACAACACCCCTAAAGGACTAGGTTGTTACAGTCACAGTTTCCAAAGGAAATTAATTTCCTTACCTTCCATGGTAGATATAAATTCCACTTGATCATCAGTGTTAGTGGTTAGAACGTTATAGAAATTACGAAGCTTTTCATTATTGGTGAAGTTCTGTGATAAGGAGAGGGGGAAGAGGGAAAAGGTGTTATTTGCTTATTTATTTCTAGTTTTAACGGAAAAAAAAGTGTTTGTATGCAGGAAATAAAAAGATCAAATACCTCCATGGAGAGGCTCCACACATGAAAGTTTGATGTCAATGGCTCAGTAGCAAGTGCATGTAATACATCATCAGGGAAATTCCTGAACATTTTACTTTCTTTTGCAGCTATTACAAAGAAAAACATTGTATTTTCATTACTGAAACTGGTCTCAGATGGACTGATACTGACAGAAGACAATTAATAAAATGCTGTATTAAACTTTTTTGGCAGTAAATCTTCATTGTTTTAAAATATCCTGCAAGGAATATCAGTGAAATAACTACAACAGATTTCCAGTAAGCTGCTACCACTGTCTACTGGTCTCAACCCAGAGAGGATCCAACTTAGGTACCAAAGTCTCACTAAAACAAGCGTCATTCTTTGACGCTCATTTCAGCGGCCTTTCCACTCACAATGAGCACAAGTGACAGAATTTGTGAATGCTACATTTTTTTTGATTACTCACAAAGGGTAAAACAGCAACAGAGGCCACACTCTACTGCCAGTGCTGCCAAGTGCCACAGCTCTGTCCCAAGGGATCTCTGTGATTTCAGTACTGTTCAAATGGGACAGTAATGCTAATATTCATCCTTTGAAAAATTTCAAATCACCTGCTCTCCAGGCTTAACAGGTTCTGAATCTGTGAATTTTGTTCAACTCGGTAACAAAAAACAGACATTATTTTGTAGGTATGAATTTTCAAATGACTCAAAGAGCCACAACTTTGGTTTTTGCTGACTGTTGTTGGTTTCAAGTGGCTTGTGCTCACTTCTCTGCTTAAGAAGTGACAGCCGCACTGACTTTACAAAAACAGTCAATGCAACTTAATAACAAAGAATTTAACAGAAGATAATCATCAGGAACCTCACAAACATTCACCCCATAATATTTATCATGAACAAAACACAACACTTCTTAGCAAAACTCAGACATGAGACGTAATGAACTTTTCACCTGAGGTAAAGTTCAGAGGGAGTGAAAAACCATTTGTCTTGGTATGAACAAGTAAAATTTCACCACTTGTGAGATACGTAAGCTCTTCGTGTCCAAGACATGTTCCCCATATTGGGAAATAATCTCCTTTATCGTTAGCCTACAAAATAAAAGCAACAACATAAGGAAACAGTAATGAAAATGTACAGAAAAGAGACTGACAAGAACTTCCTACTCTTTTTACTTTCGTTTGTGTAGGTGAGAAGTATAACTACTACAGTAGTATGAACTGCTACCACAGGAATTGTAACAGTTCAACTGCAATTGGAATAAGCACAGATTCCCTTAGAGTCTCTTGTAAAATATGAAGGTTAAAGGATATATATGTGTTTTGAAGCAGCAAACTGAGCCTAATGTGGATATTGATTTGACTGTTTTGTTCTACAAGTAATGTTGAAAGCAGCCTAAACAAAAACCACATAATGGCAACATTTCTCTAAAAAAAGCAATCATTAGAAGGGACACAGAGACTGTCACCATTTTGAGGCAAAGCGTACCCATTACAATTCACGCTTTTCTACAAATCACATTATGATCACATAGCAAGGACCTTTGCAATGTCTGTGCCCACCCAAGTGTATTAAGAAAACATGAACTCTACCACTAGAGTACCTATGGTCTTACATGACACACCTATATGATTGTTTAACTAGCACGTTTAGACCTGTGTTCCAGAAAGACAAAATGCACATTCAAACAACATTAAAAAGTGGCAATCATTTTCAAAAGAATAAAAATTGGCAGGTCACTGTGAAAACAATATGAAAAAAAAGCAAAAAGGAGAAAAAGAAAGCAAAAAACTAAGAACACAACTAGTTTCTTGTGACCTAACTAAGCATGGTGCATACATGCAGTGGAAATCTGCATTTTTAAATGGTTTACACCTGATAATAAGCATATGTCGGAGACTGGGATGTTTCAGAACTTCTGTTTTTGTGAAATCTGACTAGTTTTTCTTAACTTGTTTCTAAATATTTATAAGTTATGCATACCACAAACACAACACCACTCCCCAAAAGCTGCTGCTCAAAGCCCTTTTTGGGAAAGCTAAAATGACAGGCTCAGAATACTAATGTTCCCCTACTGCATTACTGGCAACACAGTAATAAAAGCCCACAAAGCTACTTCTTCTCACAGCAAAATGAGGAAGATGTACAGAAAGAAGGCTGATAGGGCTGTAGAGTCTTCATGACCACCCATAATGTATAATGAGGCACAGAACTTATATGAAAGACCAACAGTGGAGTAGCAAGTGAGGACTAAAACTACTGAAGGCAAAAAATAAACTACAGTTTAGAAACAATTACAACTGAAATATAAAGATTTTGTGCCCACCCCCTCCCTCCTTTTTTTTTAAATAAACTACAGCCTGGAGGCTAAGCATCTATTAAAACAACACTCAAGACATCACTTTTTAAAAACTAATTTAAGAGCTGGAAAACAGTATTTTATTTAGATTTTTGCCTAACTAGTAAAATTCTACTGACTTGAATGGAGATTAGCATTTCACATCCTCTATTTATATCAAAGCAGAGCCAGATCAAAGTAATTTCTCATTGTGAACATTTGCAAACGAAAAAGTCCCCTTGTGTTAGAAAATGATAAAATTCAGTCATTCTGTACTTGTAAAGATATTCTTGACTATTGTAGCTTACCTTACATAAGTAAAACTAGCAGTATTTTATAGTGCTAATGAAGATTTCAAAAATGAAAATCAAAACACAAAATTATCACAAACAGCAAAGAAAAAAACCCTCCTTTGTTAGAAAGGGTTACTATCTAGGATGAACCGAATATTATTTTCTGCCTTTCAGTTACTGGTAGGACACATATCACTTCACATATCAGTTAATACACTTGTTTCTCTGATCATAAAGTGACACAGGCAATTCAGTTCAGCACTGTGAAATGTCAACGTAATTTCAAAATCATACAACAAAACACAAGAAACCCTTGCCCCAGTGCTGAATACCAAGGCACAGGCTGCAGTTCACACAGCGAGCAGTTCCAGATAGACAAATGAAATTGTCTCACATAAACGTGAGGCAGTCTTTGCAAGAGTCACCGCAAATAAAGACAGACAAAAGAATAAAAACATTGGTATCACAGAAAATGAAGAGCAAAGGGAGCTCAATTACTGGATTGCAGCAGCTGATTGGTCCTATGAATGCCACTGCCTGCACTTTCCTTGCCTGCTGTTGGAAAGTCAGCAGCAAATGTGGAAGAGTAATTCCTCATTGCCAAGTTCACACAGAGCCGAGCCATAAAGCCTCAAGTACAGTGAATAAACAATACCATTCTCACCAGAAGAACTTTGGAGTTTAAGACCATAACAACATATAACATGAGCGGGTGTCACAAATCTGAATCTTAAGCTATTAATGCAGAAGTTTTATGCCGAAGCAAGAAATAAGCTACCTATTTTCAGGACTACAGTTAACTCGCTAAATAACAGTGCAAAACTATGAAAAACATGAACCTGTCATTTTGATTTCTGAACAGTGATAATAACAAGAACCAACTGCTCCTTAATAATTACCTCCAAGGCCTTATGGTAAAATATCTTAGCAACCCTTGAATACTCTGAAGTCTTAAGATCCACACCACCTCCTGGAAGAAGTACCCTGAAAGGCAACATCCAAGAATACGATTAGCAACAGTGATCGACCCAAAATTTGGCCAATGTACGCAGAGATATGTCTGATAGCAGTTTTAAGGGTACAATTTAGGTCTAGGTTTCAGAAATCTACAGACAGGCATCTATGCTCCCATTATGGACAGCAGGAATCTAGTCAGGAGAGTCACTGGAGATTCAAATAGGTTTTCCAGAGCAGACACCTGGGTGGTGGGTAGGCTGAACAGCCCTGTCAGCTCCACTGACTGTACTGGCTAGCATTCCATTCATTATGTGAGTTTGGACAGCTGGTGCACAGGCAAACAGCTAAGTTGAGGTGTTTCAGTCTTTAACTTAATCATAGTGTTCTTAGTGATCTCCTACCGAAGAATGGTTACTCTATCACAAAGTATAGATCAATCCTAATGCAACATATGGAAGAAGAAAGTAAACAGAAAATACATAAAACACACAGATTTCAGCTGGTATACAAAAGGGTTGCAAGCCATGACTCTCATTTCCTATCCTGATTCTCAGCTGGCTCTCACTACCACTTAAAAATTCCAGCCCAAATCTCAATTC
>VYZR01025895.1:31071-42837 GCA_013400675.1 Oxylabes madagascariensis
CCTTCTTATTGGAGACAACAAAGACCAGAAAGTTCCTATCAAAAAGGAAGAAAAGTACATTTGATCATAACCTTTGGTCACACAGGATCTCATAAAGCTAAGGAAAACAATCTCAGGGACAATTTCATAGAAATAGTGCACAAGCTTTTTCCACCACAAAATATAATCAGGAATGGCAATTCCCTGTGTGGCTCCACAAACCCCAAAAAAACAACACAGAAGAAAAAGATTCAGCACAGTCTAGTAGAGAATTCACATGGACACATGATGACATGGAAAATATTCAAGTACCATCAGAAACAGTAACATGAAATAAAAGAAGCCTCCTCTGGCTGTAACTGGAACAGTGCCTGCAGAACCAACAAAACTGGATGTGTGAGCATTCCTTAACCCACTGCTGCAGAACCTCAAGTGGATTTACTCTAGTCACATCCATTAGTTGTTGATTTTTTACTGAAACGGGTGTAGGATTTCCTCTACATTTCTATGCTCTGAAAGTGGCCATCTGTATCACTGAGATACTAACTGGCAGTTAGAAACAAAGAACACCTCAAATGATCCCAAGCATATGCAGAGCAAATATGCATTTGAACCCTTGTGACCAGTTTTTTTTTAAAGTGAAAAAGGCACAGGCTCATGCAAAAGCCATCAAGTATTTGGTGGAAAGTAGTATCCACAAAAATACAAAAAATTTTACTTCCCAGTGTCAACATTGAAAATTAATATAGTTGAAGGTATTTTCAAAACAAGTCAGATTATAGGTTTCTTCAGAGATCTAATTAGACAAATAAAGTGATCTTTACCCGGAAGTGGTAGAAAATTCAACTATTCAAACCAAAATCTGGACTATACTAACTAGGAGAACTGATTGTCATTTTTGCTAATGCAAAAAGGAAATAACCCATTAAGTAGCAATGATAATGGCTTGACATTGTCATAAGCACATTGAAATGCAACTACGTGTATTCCAGTATCACTACCTGGTTAGAGCTGATGATTCCCACTGGGCATTTCAATGGCTACCTCAGGAGTACATTAATAAAATGATGTCTTCATTATAGTAAATTTCATGATTTTAAGAAGGCAGCATTTAATAGTAAGTAATGTCCAACTTCAAAGAACAATATGAAAGATCAATGTTATCTCCTCCTTATTCTGAATTTCCACAGAATAAAAGTCATTCCCTCCAGAGCTCCTTTTTGCTATTTACACAGTTTTATCATGAAAACCAAGAGGTGACAGTGGAGGGCCAGAGAAGGAAATATAGACCATCCTCACTCGCCTACATAACACAAACTCAACTGACTTCTGACTGCAAGGACAGAAGGACAAAGAAAGTGGATCTACCTCCCAAACACTTTCTTCTGCATTGATGTAGGTGGTGAGGTAGAAACAATGAGAGACCCTAAGGGTGGAAAGCCCTTTTGGCAACCACAGTGAAGCTGGTAGCTATGAGAAAGGGAGGAAATTATTCAGCTTGTCCCCAACAGCATACAGCAGAGAAAAGCATCACTGTCTTATGCTCGTTTATAGCACAAGAGTGCAAAGATCCACATCTCAGTGTCCAGGGCATGTTGATGTAGGAGGATAATTCACTCCCCAGACAGCAAAAGGTCTAAATCTGCAAGGTCTACACATGCTGGTTAACATTCTAGTTATATGCATAAGATTAACAAATGTATTCATGGTTTAAGATGCTCATCTCATGACTACAAGTAGCCCAATCACATGCTCTGGCCTCACACACCACCACAGCTGTCAAGCGTAGCATCAGCTGATTTTACTCTTCTGATGTGCACTTTCAGCACAAGGCTAAAAAAACATAAAAGGTTTTAACTTTGTTTAGTCCACAATAAAATCTGTTAGGCAAGATCACATTATCCAACATTTGGAAAGGAAGAACAGAAGGGTGGCTAGTTGTCACAGACCCCCTGAAAACCAGGAAGTTTTTCTAACAAAACCCTAAGACATAGAATCACAACAGGCAAGACAGACCATTCAAGTAGCGAGAGCACACATGGAAAAAAGAGTAAAAGAGACTAGAAATCAGAAACTTTTACAACAGATGAGATATGAAAAGGACTGAAAGAGGGAAGAAAGGGTAGAAACAGGGGTGAAATATCAAGCGCTATAAAATATCAAAATGAAGGTGACAGCTCAAATGAAGAAGACAGAAAAATTAACAAAGAGGAAGTCGAGTATCTCACTCGCAAAATTGTTCATAACTATAATGCCACTTCTCCCTGTCTGCAGACAAGAACAAGGGAATGCCAAGATGAGCCTTGGCACTGTTGCAAATTATCTGACATGTTCCTCAAGGAAGGAAAGGCAGCACACCAATACTGGATGAAATAATTCTGTGTCTCAGAATATATTTCATGTCTGCAGTGCCCAGCACAACCTCTCAAGAGAGCAGAAAGACAATGTCCTTGAGAACACAGCAGAGCTCAAAAACAGAACCATCATGCCTTTCAACAGAAAATCAGTGTTCAAGACTTACCCATTAATAGAATGGAATATTTTATCATATTCTTCATCTGTAAGATTTAATCTGAAACACCAAAAAAATTATAGAATATATATGACGTACATATATTTGACCACACAAATATCATCTCTATTGAACAGAAATGTCTGACACAAAAGATATGCAGAAGGCATGCTTAAATAGAGTAAAATGGACCAAATCAAATGAACCATTTCACTTGAAACAGCTCAACCCACAAGATTGAGAACAGGGCCCTGTCAGGTAGAGTTCCTGATGAGGTACTCTGAGACCCTTTTGCAAGACTCTTGAAAAATTTACTATTTACATGAATGGCATGGTTATTATTTCCTGCAGACCGGCAACTCCGGTTTCCAACTGACTCCAAGAAGGGCAGAGCTGCAAACAGTGGGTCACACCCATGCACCCCCAGCCTCCTTGCCAGCGTGGCAGCACAAAAAGCAGAAAAGGCCTTGCCTCTGTTGTAAGCCCTGCTCAGCAATAACAAAAACATCTCTATACCATCAATCCTGTGCCCAAGCATGAATCCAAAATACACCCCCACACCAGCTACTGTGAAGAAAATTAACTCTACCCCAGCCAAAACCAGCACAGATGGCCACACTTCTGCAGAACTGATATGCTGGGTGTAAGTGAAAATGTTCAGCTTTGCTGCATGTAACTTAATTGCCAGAATTAGAAGCATCCATTCATCGGTGAAGCTTCTGGCTGTCAAACGTTCTGAAAGCACCAGCAGCTACATGAGGAATAGCGGCTTCTAATTCGGGCACTTAAGTGGTGCTCTTATTCAACTGTGTGGATATATCCTATTTTATTTTTCTGCAGCTGTATTAGCTACTGAAATTTATAATTTTATCATCAAGTTTCAGTGCACTTAATATTTCACAGCTAAGCGTTGGTATGAGGTACTGTCAGCTATACTTACTCCGCTACTTTTTACCAAAGAACCAAAATGCAAGGAGATAGTGATCCATAGTTTGAACAGAACTGGACTTTGTTTTCTGAAAGGAATACTGATAGCCTTCCTTGATTCCCTGAATTACAGGGCTACAAAATTTGAAAAAAAGATCTAGTTATCTATGTATCTAGGTATCTAGGTGTGTTTGTGGGGCACTACACTGTACACTGAATATAGCTAACTTCAAAAACCATGCACGCAAACTACAGAAGGTAATTTTAGTGGTAAAAAAAAATAAATAAAACTTTTCAAGGAAGGACTAGTAATGTAAGTAGAAGTATTAAAAAGCACATTTTCCACTCTGCTTTTATTCTGATTTCTGAAACTCTCTGAGAGTTATGGCATCTTCAAATGGTCTTTGAGGGGCAATAAACACTCAGAAAAGCAGCAGAACTACTTTCTGTGCCTCTAAAACGGTACATACCTTTCATAATGCAATTATTATCCACTCCTAAGGATAAAAAAAATGTACCTTATTGGCACAGCTCGAGCACCGGCAGATTCCACAAATTTCACATATGAAGCTGCAATATAAGATCTTCCAAATCTCTGGTACTCATCGAAGTGACATTCCTGTGACAATATCCCTGACGGGCCCAAGGAAGAAAATCAGCACCGTACAAATGGCAAATGCCACACATTGAAAGAAAAGTCACAAAATCACTGACTCAATTAGGTTGAAAAAGACCTCTGAGATCAAATCCAACCTACGAATGAACACCACCACGTCAACTAGACCATGAAACAAGCGCCACGTCCAGTTTTTCCTTAAACGCCTCCAAGGACGGCGACTCCGCCACCTCCCTGGGCAGTCCATTACAGTATCTCATCAACCCTTCTGTGAAGAAATTTTTCCTAATGATAAACCGAAAGCTCCCCTAGGCAGCTGCTTAAGACTCTGTCGTCTTGTCCTATTGCTAGCTAACGAGAAGAGACCGACGCCCCCCGGCTACAACCTCCTCTCGGGCAATTGTGAAAAACGATAAGGTCACCCCTGAGCCTTCTCTCCTCCAGCCCACACCACCCCAGGCTCCTCAGCCGTTCCTCCTAAGACTCGTGCTCCTGTTAATTAATTAAGCTCCCATTTCGTACATGCCAGCTTGCAGCGATACATCTCCTGCCCAGAGGAACTGCAAGCACCGAGACAACGGGGCATCAATTACGGCGCCCCGTCACAAGGTACCACACAAACACACATTACCTGACTAAGCCTCGGCTTCCCTGCTATGACTGCTCAGCACTGCAACTCCTCTCAAGTAAGCTGGATTTTTAGAGAGAGGATGTACCGCGTCACGCTGCGGGTAACAGCTCTAGCCGAACCTCCGCTCGGGGAGCCGCTTCCCTCCCCCGGCAGGGCCGATGCAGGGTGCGCGGCGGCCCGGGGCCCCTTACCGATGATGGGTCTGTCATTGCGCCCCGCCGGGAGGTCGCGGCGCGCCAGGGAGGCGGCGGAGCCGCAGCGCAGCAGCACCAGGAGCAGCGCGGCGGCCGCGACGGGACCGAGCCCCGCCAGGCGCCCCATGGCCACCGCCGGGCACAACCAACGGCTCTGGGAAGGGCTCCCGGCACGGTTCGGAACGGCTCGGGGCAGGGCAGGGCTCGGAGCACGGCTCACGGCACGGCACGGCTCGGCTCGGCTCGCCCGCGGGCACGGCTGCCGGCTGGGCTGGGCTCCCGCCCCCGCGGCACGCAGCGGCCGGGCCGCAGCGCGGCTCGCTGGGAAATGCAGTCCCGGCTCGCCGCCCCGCCCCGCCCGCCGCCTCAGCCCCGCCGCACGCAGCCCCCGCTCCGGCCGCGGCCTCCTCCTTCGCGGGGAAAGCGGCGCTTGTGACGCCTTGGGAAGGCTGACCTGGAACAGAGACTGGGCAGAGCTGAGAGAATAAAGTACATACTTATTGAAAGGCCTTTAAGGGTACACCTTGGGCAGTACAAGAGCCTGGCCAGGGCTACACCCAAGGTGGACTCAAAATGGTCACAAAATGGATGACCGGTCACGAGGTCTTACATTTTTGTAAGTTTTGGTTCATTTGCATGCTAGGTTTAATTGTCCAATTACAGCTTCAGGTTATCAAGTCCCATCCTTGTTTTCTGTCTTCAGTGCACCGTTGTTTATGCTTTGGGGCCTGAAAACTTGTAACAATTGTCCTTGGTCTCCAGCAGGAGAAGGATTTGGTTTGTCTACCTACCCTGTGAAGAGAGCTTACTAAAAATTAATATGAGGCTCAGAACTACACCCCTAGGCAGCACAGAATCTGAAAAACGTGAAACCTAAAACTTTGGGCATCACTTGTATCAGTGACAGATGAGGCTGGTTCAATCAGAGCTGGTTTATTAATTAAAACATGTGCTTATACATTAAAAAAGAGAAATCTTAAAAAAAATATGCATTACATCATGCTTACAGTCAGTAGTAAAATATATTTGCACCGTTTAATGGGAACTTTATTTTTTTTTAAGGCACTCCCAATGTTTATAAAGAGTAACACACTTACGGATCTTTGTTTTGTTGGCTGCTGCTCAAAGCTGCAACACCACCACGCATCATACTACTATTCATTATGTAAATGTTCCAATCTTGTGTCTTTATTATTAGCAGCAAAGGCAATTAGGAGTTCCCACCTCCTATGTAATACGTAAACATTAAAAAATAATTAACATTTCAGGAAAAAATAACTGCACTCAGTGTTCTGTGGAGTTATGCAAACACGCTACCACTTAATAACAGGCTCAGGGTATTTTTGAAGACATATAGGACTTTATATTCATAGAGCTGGTGAAGTCCAAATAAAGATTAAAAAGCCCCAGCTAAATATGCATATACATATGCCATCAAATGAGGTTTCTGCTCATAAACCAGTAGCAATCAGAGATTGGTTTCATAGGAAAAGTTTAAATTTTCTTGTTCACTGAAACATGGTTTATTCCTTTGTGCAGTTTACATTCACAGATTAAAATTGAAGGACTGTAATATTAAGACAATAGCTTCGGTTCTCCAGCTGGTAAATTACTTGGAACTTGAGTTACACACTTGAGCAGTTGCCAGATACCTGACTACTTATTCTATTTTCTTATAAAGAAGAATTTGCAGTTCATCAAACTCCTCTATTTAACGAGCTTTTGTATCACAAAATAGTTCAATCTGAGAAAAAGAAATATATATGAAATACACTTTCATGGAATCATATGTCTGAAAAAGATTTCTTTAAATTTAGGCCCCATATCGAAAATATTTTATAAGAGAAAAAATGACAAAGGAACTTGAGGAAATTCAGTAATTGGAAGAAAAAAAAAAAGTCAGTTTTGAAAGAATATCTGGCATTGATCTTACCACAGCAGAAGAAACTACAACCAACAAGTACTCTAAAGGGTCTTTCATAGATGTTCCTCTTGCTAAAAAGAACAGTTTCCAATGACTCTTGCAATAATACCTTAGTAATCATATATAATCTAAAGTAAGACATTTCTAATAGGATAGCTTCATTTCTGTCCCCTATGCTTATATACCATCCCAATGTCCTAAAGATTACAAAATAACTGAAGTTATAACTTCTAGCTACCTGAGATAAAAGCATTTTTAATGGATTTATTTATAGTAAAATTCATGTGGAATGCTTAAATATGTGGTGTTTATGCAAAAACAAAACAGAGTTAATAACTGGGTAAATGAACTCTAGCAGCTGGTGTACTAATAGAGATTTTAGGAGAAAGCTGAGAGAAAAGTAAAAAAATGGTTGAGGTTACTAAATACAGGGGATTGCAGCATGATACTGCTATATAGTGTGAGTGATAGCTATCATACATGCAGTATTCATATGTCAACAATGCCCCTTCAAAACAAAACAAAAACCTGTTTTCAGTAAGTATGGAGTTTTTTTTTAATTACACCTACAGAAATGAAGACATAGTCTCAATGGAAATTAAAAATCATTTCTTTCAGTGCCCACCAGCAAATAGACTGGCTAGTTGTCAATTACTGTACTGAAAATAGTGCCGATACCAAGCATCTCCTATGCTGAGGTCCAAAGTGACCTCAAAGCACACTTAAAACATACAACAGATATTTCTAAAGTTTAGATCCGCAAAGGTTAACCTACTTTACCCCCTAAAACAAACAGATAATGCAAACAGCTGAAAACTTTTGACCTCTTTAGTCCTCTACACTAGGGATTAAAGGATAATAATCTGAGTTGTTTATAGTTGTCCATAGACAGTATCACTTTGAAGAAAGAAAATAAGAATTTTCAGGGTTGTTTTGACTCTTTTACCAGTTCCTCCTCCTGATTCACACTGTCCTTTGAAGAACATGTAGGTGGCGTTTTCTCTATAAAACTTGAAGGTTACTCTCTTAATTAGCACAAAAAGGGAAGTTACACAAGCAGCACAAAGAGTAACACAAATGTCTCACTATTGCTGACTAATTTTCAATTTGACACAAACTAATGAAACAGCATTTTTCCCTGAGAATCAATCCAAAAAGCAGCCTTTTCATTCCTTGAAAATTAATTATTCCTGTAGTCTTATGTTTACAACAAACTACCCTACCCTATTCACAGTCTGTTCTTTGTTTTGTATCCTATTGTCTTGACAAGCCAAGATACAAGAGCTAAGTGTAAGGTTCTGGACAGCATTATTACAGATGAATTGTCTCCAAAGACCTAACAGCAGCAGTATCAAGCTGATATCCAATCCACTCTTCAGCTTTCCGGCATACAAGTTACTCAATTACAAACAGTGCGACAAATATGTAAAATTCATTAATCTCTTCAGACATAAAAATGGATAGATTCCAGTTAGTATAAAAGTGCAGCCAATATAACATGCAGTGAGTGCCCTGCAAAGACATACTGGTTTCATTCACAATAGAAGTTTTCATATTAAACTTATTTCTAATTCCAGTGTTCAGGAATTGATAAAATACTTTATTAAGGTTATTCCTAGGCAACCAGAGAAATGCTCTGAAGGTAATCTGAAGATGCCATTATGAAGTCAGTCCATTCCTTGGCCAGCTCTTCAATGGAGACTTCCTCCCCCCCATATTCCTGCGGGAGAATGCTGACAGGGAAGTGTTCGGTCAGACTCTGCAAGTAGTTATTTCCATGCATGTACACCTAAACCAAAATATTAAAAGCATTTACTTGGGTATGAATGCTAGACTATTGAGTGAGAACAGGCAGCAAAGCATCTCAGTACAAGAGCTGAACCCACCAGATTGGTTTAAACAAGTAAATGTATTTGTTCATGACAACTTCCTTTAAAGTAGGAACTACACTTGTGAGTTTCCCCTAGGTGCTCAAACTCTGTCCTGCTCTGAATCTGAGGGCTGGTAAAAGATGGGCTAAAACCTGAGAACTGCATTTTATGTAGCTGTGTTTTGTATCCTGTTGTCTTGACACAGGATGAGCACAGGAGCCAAAACTAACTACACATTTGTTCCAGACAGGTTTAGCAATGCTGATGAGAGTACACACTACATCCAAACTGCTAAACTGAGCTAAACCACGAGAAGACTGGTGATTTGTTTTGTCATGGTATCTTGTACTTGCCCTTCAGCCGTTTCCAAGAAAAAAGCCATGTCTGGCTCATGGCCATTACTATCTGGTCCTGCCACGTGTATTTAAAAACAAGATTATGTAGTATGTATGTAGGTTCAGACAGATGTCAAGGAAGATACTCAACAGAATCTATATATCAGTTTTTATCTTTCAGTTCCAACTGGAATTAGATTCTGAACTACTTCTCCACTTTAACCCTGGCAATACTGTAGGTTTGGTTCTTCTCCTCTTGCTTTATTGTAGCTATTTTGAAGCCTTGTTCATTACTTCCAGTCTGATACGTTCCTAGGATCTACTGTCCTGGTGTGCAGTGGCTATTGCAAATGCCCAAGGTCCATGTGCTGAGAAAAGGAAGTTTCAGAATGGGAATAACAATAGGCAGGGCTGCTTATTTTATACCTCAGTCTTGCTGTTACCACTTTTTTGTGCCAGATGAAAACTCTAATATTTTTCCTATGCTGCAATAAACCATAGTCTTTGGCATGCTTTTGCATCCAAATACAAATCTATTTGCAGATCTGTAACTGCAAAACTATTTAAAGCAACTACAGAGCTATTTGGAAAAAACGTCAGAAATTAAGTCTGACCAATTTTTGATGCATAAATGCCTCTGGAGGTCTCGCAGAGCTAAACAGTTGTCTTGTACTAATTCTGCCCAACTTGGACCATAAAACACTGTTCAGTGATCATTTTTCTTTATAATTTATAGGCAGAGTACTGGGAAATCCAGGACCTATTTCCTTCTCGTTCTCCAGAAGAATTATTATGTGACTTCAAGCAAATTATTTAGCCTCTTTGTGTCACAGTATTTTTTATCTTTAGTGTAGTGATATCAGCACCAGTTGCGACTCTCATGTTAATAATAACTGCAAATGCTTTACTGTTGGATTCTGGAGGTCTGTAAGGCACTAACAAACAAAAATGATTTATGCTCTTCAGTACTCAGGAGTAACAGAGCCTAAGGAAAGTGCTGCAGATTGTCATATAAGGGCTTTGTGGCAGAAAGAAATATGTGTGTGCACTCACCCGTTGCTTTATTTTTTCAGTGAGAAAAGGCTTAATTAGAGCGAAGACTGGGTGGAAGAATAAAGGCTCATTAATCAAGTGGATACCTCGAACTTTCAGTGGAAAGGAATCCTGTCAGCGTACATGAAAAACAGAATAAGAAAAAGAAAATATTATTGAAACACCTCTATTACTAAGGACAAGCCTGTGAAAACTGTCTAGTCCATGGTTAAAGTATTCCTTCTGACCTTGTCAATCCCTGCATTTTGTAGTGTTGTAGCAGTGTAAATTAAGAGCAACATTTAGAAAAATCATATCTTGTTCCTCCCATCACAAGGAAAAATCTTACCATTTTTTTTTTTAATCTCAGTATGAGGTGAAATTGAATATTAAAAACAAACAAACAGAAAAACAAAAAAGAAAACTATCATCAAATTGCACATAAGTACTGCACATAAACCTTGTGCTCAACCTTTCTTCTAAAGTACAATTTTTCACAAGATTCTGCTACTAATTTACAAAAAAAGTTATCTAGCTATGTGCTTTTATTGGCAATTTACAGCCCTAAGGATAATACATAAATATATATTAACCATTGAAGATACTAACTTCCGGTTAAACAAGTTATATCCATATTTAGAGATAAGCCTTGAAATTACTAGGAATTTGGCCAAGCCAGAAGTTCAGCTTTACAACAAAATTACTGTTTTAATGAAATTTTAAAAATATCTGCTATACAGCCTTTATACTATAAAACAACTTGAATTCTACTTGCACTCATTTAAAAGTTCCAGATTAATTTGAAATTTAAAAAAAAATATGGCAGTGCTCAAAACAAGCTTTGCACAATGGGGAAAGTACAGCTTCCCTTCATATCCCACCTGATACTTCTTCTGAACTAGATGTTTTCTGCTTATAAAAATGATACTTCTCACAAACATATCTCCTCACTGGTTCAATAGTTCTAACGAAGAAAAAAACCCAAAGCCAACAAATTTCTTTAGTGCTACTCCTTTTAGATTTTAATGTATGATAAAGACCTTAAAATTATCAGCTTGTATGTTTAATTAATGTTATTATGGGTTATCATATACCTAAAGTCTACTATCATGACTTTCACAAAACAATTTTCTGCCTGGGATAACAGATTTTTCAAGATAATGTCACTTATTATTCGTACTGTGCTTTCCATTCCTTAGTACATACTTCCTCTCTATTAACTTCTGTTTTTTTATACAGAATAGTAATTTGCAAGACACTTTTCTTGAGTAAAACACAGGGTTAAAAGTAAGGTTTCTTAACTTTTACTTATAAGCATATTCTGGAGTGCAATAAGCATGTCCTAGGGTGCATCAGGCACGCATCTCCAGCCAGGTAAAGGAGGGCATTGTCCCACTCTGCTCTGCATTGGGGCAGCCTCACCTTCAATACTGTGTGCAGTTTTGGGCATCATAATATAAAAAAGGCATTAAGCTATTACAGAGCTTCAAATGAGGGCCAGGAGGATGGTGAAAATCGGAAGTTGTGTGAGGAGTGACTGAGGTCACTTGGTCTGTTTGGCCTGGAGAAGATGAGACTGAGGAGAAACCTCATCACAGTCTGCAATTTCCTTGTGAGGGGTAGAGGAGGGGCAGATCTCTTCACTCTCCTGACCAGAGACACGACCCAAGGGAATGGCCTGAAGTTGTGTCAGAGGAAGCTTATATTGGATATGAGGAAAAAGTTCTTCACCCAGAGGGTGGTTG
>VYZR01025902.1:0-15983 GCA_013400675.1 Oxylabes madagascariensis
GTAGTGCCATATGTAAATACTTGTATTTTAAAATTAATCTGTCCAATTCAAAATGAGGATCTGCTTTTTTTCTTCCCAAGAGTAAACCAGCAAAGCCAACAGCAAAGGATGACATGAAACACAAAGGAAAGAAGGTAACTTTTATGAGTGGGTTTACTGAGGTTTTTTGGGTTTTTTTATATTCATGATATTTATTCTGTGTTTTTTTTCATGCTGTGGGCTCTGATTTTGTTTCAAAGTTGTGTCACTGTAGGCTTAAGGGGTGATTCATTGCAAATACTCATAAATGCAGGAGGTAATAGGAACAGTAGTGGACAGTAAAACTTCTGTGAGGAGTAACTTCACAATAAAGGCAGTTTTTATGTACAACTACTTCATGAATGTTCAGGAAATCATACCTCTTGAGAACTTCAAATAGATGTCTCTCTATATATATGTGGAGTTCAGGTGTGTTTTTCTTTAAGAAAAGGCATAATTAATTAAAGCAGACATAAATTCCTCAACCACTAATTTGACTGTGGAAAGCTGGGTTGCCCATTTTGTGACTTCAAAATTAAAATTATTGCAGAAACCTACAGATGACAGTGCAGCTATTGATGCCTTATCAGGTGACTTTGACACTTGTGCAAAGGCTCCTGCTACACCGCAGCACTCAAAGGTAGGACATTTTCTGCTAGTAACTTGCAAAATAAACGGTTTTTCAATCCTGACTTTTCTTCACAGTAGCTCATTTTAGGTTTACAGGAAGCCTGTCCAGATGCAGGGATTATCTCACTTCTGGAGAGGAAGTTGGATGTATTTTGTGTACTAAATATATGGAGAATGGAAGATTAGTGGTAATTAGAGCCTTTTAGACAGGCTTGGAGAAGTAAGTTGAGCAGAGAAATGTGGTAACAGTTTTTAAGAGTGTTTAAAAACTGCAGGAGGCAGAGAAACCTTTGTTCAATGATAGGAGGCACTGTGTAGCAATGGTTGTTAGCTGGAGCTGAGACACAGTTCAAGAGGGTTTTGTAGAGAGAAAAGTAGGGAGCAGCAAAGACTTTTAGATGTGTTATGGAAAACAGTAGAGTTGACAAGAAGAAGCAGAAGGAATGGGCTGGAGAGGTCCTGCAGCAACTGAGAAAAGGAGCAGTAGCTTTGAAACTGATGTTCAAATCAGCTGTATTACTGGGAGGAAAGAGCTGTTTCCAAACAGCTCTTCTGGCCACTGCAGTGCTTCCCCCAGGGGCTTCCCTCTGCACAGAATCCTCAGGCAGCTGAAGACAGAACCACTGGTGTTTCAAATGCTGCTTCATCTGCTTGTGAAACCCAGGGCTAAATGCTGCTGCTGCAGCATTATTGCTCAATAGTAAATACAAAATCTGCCTGTCTCTACCAGGCTTTTCTGATGCAGTCTCCTGTCAGCATGGCCTGTGTTGCTGCCAACCCCATTCAAAAGATTGTGTTTTGGCAGATGTCAAAGCAGGAGCTACCAGTGCTCTATTCTCCTTGTAACTGTAATTACTTTTTTTCCTTTGGAGTGTAGGGCAAAAGTGGAACAGAAGCTACAACCACTAAACCAAGGTCAAAGGATAAAGGAAAGCCCAGAGACCCTAAAACGGTAGAAACATATTTATTATAATATGGACAGTCATACAAAAGAGGCAGCTGGATTTTGGATATATATTACAGGGTTGTTATTTTGGGGGGAGTTTTACATCAAGAGGTTGAACTTGATCAATTTCTGTAAACATGCACGCAGGAGAAGGGCCTCTCTCTATTTCAAGGGAAATTGGCAATAAACAGGGGCAAAAAAATACATATCTTTCAGACAGAGTTTGGTTTTCTAAGCGGGGGTGCTCAGTGCATGCTCCAAAGGGTTCTCCTTCCCAGGTTTGTTGATCTAAAAGTCACACTTTGCATGCCTATAGCTGTCTTGGGCAAGATGCCCACCACTTAAGTAACAGCATCCCAAAAGTGATTAACAAGTACTCCTACAACCACATCGCAACCCCCACTGTTTCTATATTCAAAAAAAGGGGAAAAAAGAGGGGAGAAGGGGAAGATAAAAAGGGTCGCTTGGCTTTTTTTATCCAGAAGTACAGAAAATTCAGGTCAGGGTGAAGCTTGTTCCATCATGTTGTTTTCACAGAGGATATGTGCAGTATGCACCTGATTCAGATGATTACATCTGCTCTGGAAATTTTGCATTTCACATGTCAGTGATGGGATTTCTGGTTGTTTTTATTATTAAATCACCACAGGCACCTTTTGTGTGACCACAGAACTGACTTACAGTTCTCAGTGTAAAACTGAGGGTTGTCTTTATCTCCTCTTCAGGAGGAGCTGTGATTTGATCACTGGTGTGGGTAAAAGAGTGTAAAGGAACAGGGAATGACAAGGTCAGGCACAACCCACTCTGTCTGAAAGAAGGCAATTGATGGCCAAAAGGTGAAAATATTGTACATAGCATGAGTCACAAATACTCTGGCTACACTATCTGTGTTTCAAGTGCAGATTGTATTTATGTCTGAACTGTGATTCTGAGAGTGTCTTGTCACTGCCTGACTTCAGGTTTTAGCTTGGTTTAGTTCCTCATTTTCTCATCCTCTCTTTAGGCAAAGGGACAGTCCTCCAGCAGCAAATCTGAGAAGCAGAAAACAAGCTAAACAGTAACCTTACCGGGTAAGATTTCTTCTTTCCTGTTCCCTGGGTTACCACAAAGACAATTTCATGCTTGTGAATTAAAGCTGAGTTTTACTAACAGGCTCAGTTTTGCTAGCAGTCCTTGAACCAAACCAAGACATGGTTAAAACTCCTGCTAAATCAAAATGTTTGGGATGACTTTGCACTTCAGGGTTCCCAGGCAGGAAAGTTTTTTCACACCCTTTATCCTTTCAGTTTGTACAGAACTACTTCATGTAGCTCAACTCCTTTAGGCCGGTGGAATTCCAAGCATTCCAAGGTGTGAAGTGCTGCTTCCCTAAGACATTTTCACAGAGCAATGAGGACCAAGCACATCTCAGCCTGGGATTTAGATCTTTTGGATATTGACCTTCTGTCATTACCTCTGCTCTGGACCCATCTGGAGGCTTAGTTCCCATAATTCTTCCCAGATTTATGTTGCAAGTTTTATTTCCAATTAACAGAAGATGAGCACTTTGACTTTATGTTTTTGTTTTGTTTTCTCCCCACCAGGATCCTGCTGCATTGTGTAAAATGGCTTCTTTCTGTTGGTGGATGATTATTCTTGAAGAACAAAAGCTGATGCCAAAAGCACATAGTTATTCTGGGTGGGTTTTGTACAGTGATAGTTGCTGGACTTTTTCTTATCTTTTCTTTTTTCCCAGTAGTAGACTCAGATGGTTTGTTTCTTTGCCCCAGCAATTCAGTTTATTAAGACTAACATAGTCTGACTTTTTTTATAATTTCCTTCAGCATTCAGGGGCAAAGAATGCTTTTTATCTCCAGGAAATATATTGCATCAATGAAGAGCTATGCCAAAAAAGAGAAAGAAAAAAAAAAATCTGCAGACTTTTGCCCATAATCTCCACATAGTGCCTGTAAATCTCTGAAGAGTTGTATGTGCTAGTATTTTTTAACGTTGCAGTAAATGCATTAAGTATTCTGGAATACAGTGAGTTTTAGTTACCCTCAGCTTGGCAGTGCAGCGTTCTGCTCAGGTTCCTGGTGGGAAGCTGCAGGCCAGCTGTGGGGTGACGAAAGAGTGAGAAACTGGGGATTAGCCGCTTCTTCCAGCATGTCTGGACATCAAGCAGGTATTTGGAATGCTGCCTTTAGCCGTAGTTAAAACACACTAGGGCAGGACCTTTTTTTTATTATTATTACCATTATTTCCAGTTGTATCTGTACTGTTATCTCATAATTTCAGGAGTCTTCTGGACTGGACAAATAACAAATGTAACAGCTACCAACACACAAGGGTGGGAAAGGAAAGGAGGGGCACAAGCCTCAGCAGCAATCAAAGCTCAAGTCCAGGGGCAGGCTCCTTTTTATCTTACTTTGCACTGTTTCTAGTCCTCTTGTTCCTGGCACTCTGACAGGGAATGCAGGGATGGGGCTAAAGGTGATGCTGCAGAGAGCAAAGCCCCATTTCTCTTGCTCCCTGCAAGGACAGGCACAGCCAGGGGCCTCTCACGCGTCAGCTGCCACAGCCCTGGGCTGCCACCACCTCTGTGGGTTTTCCTCTGCCTCCCTGCCCTGCAGAATGTCCTTTTGCACATCCTGACACGTGTACAGCTCTGCCGTGGGCTGGCAAAGGGAGGCCACTGGCGGCAGAGCCCGGGGTCTGCAGGCTGAGATGGCACAGGGACTGAAGTTGGGGATATTTAGACTTCTGACTGTAGTTGCAGTCTGTACCGTGTCACTCCAATAAAGTTTTTAAGGATGCACTGTGCCCTTCCTGGCTTTTCATTTATCACTACTGCTGTTAGACAGAAGAAAGTCTATAAATAATAAAAATACCCCACAAACTCTGGCATATTAAAATTGAATCTAAAGTTTCAAAAAACCCCACAAAACACAGAATTGTTGGGAAAAGGTTGGGAAAGACCTTTGAGATTATCAAATCCAACCATGACCAAACACCACCTCGTCAACCAGACCATGGCATTTGGTGCCACATCCAGCCTCTTCTTAAACCTCCTGCAACAGTGACTCCACCACTTCCCTGGACAGCCCTTTCCAGTGCCCAGTCCCTCTTTTCTTTCCATGTTGGTGACTATCCACCAAAGCCTTCACAAGCACATTGAGACCCTGCTACATTTTTTTTTTCTCCCTTTTCCTTTTGATTTCAAAGCTGCATCATAGTTGACCTAGGCCAAATCTAACTTGTGGACTGCCGCTATGCTGGGAGGCAGCTGGAAGAGCAAGATGTTAAGTCATTGAAATTTATTGTGCCCAGATAAAGTCACAGTAAACTCACAGGTCCTGAAATACCTGTTTGTGAGGTCACATATCTTCTGTAGAAGGGCTGCAGTGTATCTGCAAGAATGGGCACATCCGAAATTAACAGATGGGGAGGGAATAATAATGAGGATCTAGGGCACCAGGAAGGCCACTTAATTTTCCCTCAGAGCTGAGCAGTTAAAGCAGAAAGCAGAAATGCCATTTACTGCTCACAAAAGGGGACAAAAAAAGACCTTAATCTGAAATCACCTGCAATTTGAGGTTTTGTCAAATTCCCCTTTTGGCCCTTAAAATATTTTAAAAGCAGCAGTTGGCGGTGCTTGAATAGCATAAAATACCACTAGCATGACACACAGCTTCCTTAGAATTCCTGTTTTATATATAAATATATGTGTATATATAAAAAATACATGGAATTTGTTGTGAACAGGAGGAAGCAGTGCTTTCTGCAGGATTGGGTCAGAGCTCTTGGCTCTCAATAGTGGACCAGGGTGCCTTCCAAACACCCATGAAGGGGGTTTGGACTCCTTGGGCAGGTTTGATCTCCAGGTGGGAGAAAAGGGAGGCACAATCAAACACTCAGGATTAGTTCTAGATTATGATTTTTTTTTCCCCGCTCTGTTAAAATTCCAAGTGTTTTGGCACCTCCCTGAGGAAACTGAGACAGGCTGGAACCACAGAGGAAATAAACACCAGGGACAAAATGTCAAAGGTGTGTTTGCAAGCGCAAATAAATCAAGTGCCCTTAAGCACAAGCGGCAATTATCTGATTTTCGTTAAGTTTAATACAGAAATAAGAGTGTTCAGCAGGTAAACAGAGCAGGCCATTCACAACTGCCTTTGAAAGAGAAACCACCAATAAAAACCAACTTCCAAGATTTCAACCTTGCTTTCTTGTGACTGGATGTGGCACTCAGTGCCATGGCCTGGTTGTCAGGGTAGTGTCGGGTCATAAGTTTATTACCCTGCAGGTGACAACGAGGACCGTGAGGGGTGACCGACCGTCCCCTTCAGTGGCGTGGTCCGGCTACGCCACGCGTGGGAACAGCGCTGATCACGCCCCCTTTCCCATTGGCCACGCCTCTTTCCACTACGAAACCGCCCCCTCGGCTGAGACTCCGCCCCAAGCGCACTGCGCACCTCTCATTGGCCGGCGGCGTCCCCTCCCGCGCACCGCGACCTCTCATTGGCTGGGTCGTCGCCTCGTGGCCGCCGCGGTCTCCCATTGGCTGCGGGTGCCGCTGTTGTTATTCCTGTTACTACTGTAAACAGGAGCGGAGCGGGTGTCGCCTGTCAGCTCTGGTCAGCTCTTGTCACCTCTTGTCACTTCTTATCAACCCGCACCTCTCACCTGTCATCTCTTTTCACCTCTTACTTCTTGTAAGTAAGAAGGTCCGTCCTCCCTTGTCCGCTGTCCCCTGTCCCCGGTCAGTTGCCGGAGCTCGATCCTCGCTCGCTCGGTCCCTGCCCGGGCCATGTCACTGTGCGGCGGCCGCGAGCTGCCCAGGCTGGCGGGCATCTCCCCGCGGCCTTCCCCGGGCACGGCCCCGCTCACGCCGCTGGCGCTGGACGGAGGTGACCCGGCGGGCCCGAACAGGTGAGGAGGTGGCCGGGGGCCGGAGACCGGGGCGGCTTTGTACGCCGGCCCCACGCGGGACTCCCCCGACGTGACACGGCTGCCCCGCGCGGAGCTCGGCGGTGGGGCCGTACCGAAGGACAGTTTTGGGATCCCCTCCTTTCGCTCCTGCCCCCGCCAGGGCAAGAAGGGGCGAGGGGCACCCGGGGCACTGACGCTTCCCCGTCCCGACCGCCCGCAGGCACCGGGACACCCCGAAGAGGGGGCACGGGAGGCTGCCTCTCCCGCGGCTGTGGCACACGCTGTCCCCGGAGCCGGTGGCCTTGGACTGTCCCCGGGACTCGGTTTCTTCCCAGCCCACGGATGCAGGTGAGGGATGGGGCTGCTTGGCGCCGCAGCCGTCCCCAACCGCCCCTGGCCCTGAGGTGGTGCCGAGGGTGTTGGAGGGAGGTGGGGGATGTCTCGGTAGGGCTTGGCCTAGGGGCTGGCAAGGAAGTCGAGGCGGGGGAGCTTCTGGGGAGTGATGGGCAAGAGCCCATACCTACACTCCCTGGGGCTCAGCCAGGAACCGCTCCGGTGGGGACCCTGCTCAGGGTGACACGCGACATTCCATGCGGGACCGGTGCTCCCAACGGCGGTGCCACCCGGCTGGTGGGGGGCTCCCTGCTTGGCCCCATCGTACCCGGTGCCCTGGGCTTGGGCCAGGACCCCGATCCCCACACCGGGTCTACCCCTGTCCCTTGTTCCCGCAGGATTGGGGTCGGATTCCCACACACAGCAGAGCCTCGCAGCTGTGCAGGAAGCGTGAGTGTCCCCATCCCCGTGTTCCCCCGGGGACACTCCCTGTCCCTGTCCCTCCCTGCCTCTTCCGAGCAGCAGGGCCCGGTCTCAGCCTGGCTGGGGGCTGTGCATCCAGCTGTGACCTCCAGTCTGTGTCTGGGGACTGACAACCTGGGCTGCTTGGGCTGGGATGTGGATGCCACCCACCATAAACCCCATCCCTGCTCTCCCCACAGCTTCCAGAAAACGATCCCAGAATTTGGGAGAGCTCTCAAAGAGTAAGTGAAGGGACTCTGTCCCTGCGGCAGGACATGAATGCTAAGCTGCCCCCGTACCTAGGCTGTCCCAGACCCAAAAGCCAGGCTGTCCCCGTCCCCGTCCCCCTCCTGGAGTCCCACTCAGGCCGTTGGTGTTCGCTCAGCGCCTGGAAGTGCTTTTGCCCCAGGTCCCTTTTGGGAGCCGTGACAGCCCTAGGGAGGTCTTACCCCACCCTGAGGACCTAGGGGACGGAGGTGACAATGGCAGAAGAGAGGGACACAGCGGTCCAGAACATCTGCTGTTATTTGATCCTTTCCTTTCCCGGGTCTTGCAGCAGGAAGCTACTTCGCCAGAGGATCCACTCCTTGCCGGTGAGTGCTGGAGGCTGTGCAGGATGCTGCCGAGTCCCTGGTTGAGCTGGGACGAGGAGGATGGAGCCAGGAGAGGGGGCAGGGCTGTGCAGCACCTCTCACCCCTTGGCTGTCCCACAGCAGTGGCAGCTGGAAGCCAGCCCGGTTCTGAAGGACATCTCCCAGCTCCAGGTGCGCAGAGACAGAGTGCGGCGGCGCCAGAGGGAACCCGAGGATGAGGTGAGGGGGCAGCGAGACCTGGGGGCAGCGAGATCTGGGGGGTCAGGGAGGGGGCAGAAGGGTGCTAACGCCCTTCTGCAGGAGGGCTTTGTTCCCAAGAAGCTGCAGAGGCTGGGCCAGCGGAGCCGGCTGCTCGCCGGCCATGTGGCTGCCAGGAGAGACCCCCTCGCCAAGAGCCCCTGCCGCGCACAAGAGCTGCTGGTGAGAGAGGCTGGAGTGCTCGGGAGAGCACCAAGGATGGGTGATCCTGGGGCTGAACACATCGGAGCTGCTGCTCCAACCTCCCCGCGTGCCCTGGAGACCTGTGGATGTGGGAGATGGATAGGCTGGGGGGGTCATGGGGACACCCTGACTCCAAACCTGGAAGGCACTGGGAGGTGGATGGACCTTGGGTATGGGATCCATCCCTGTCTGGGTGTGGGAAGCAGCTAGCAGGACTTGTCCCCTTCACGATCTCCTCTGCCTCTTCCCCAAGTCCCCCCAGCTGCTGCCCTGGCAGAATGACGCCACCGTGGCCCAGGGGATGGAGAACCTGGTGACCACATCAGCGATGAAGAAGGAGGCAAAGCTGGTATGTGGCAGGCTTTGGCCGTGGGTGGAGCCACACAGTCCCCTCTTGGGGTCTCCAAAGGGGAGGTCTGGGGCCGAAGGTCCTTGGGGTGGGGGCTGGTTGGTTAGCAGCACCAGCCCTGGTGCTGGGGACTTGCCAGAACCCCAGGCAGCAGCATGGGCTCTCCCCATAGTGTCTGAGGAAGCATAGCCAGTACCAGCAGCTCTTCCACTCACCATCGGGACCCGGCAGTGTCCCCAGGCCCACCTTGAAGTGGGGACAGCCCTCAGACAGGGACACCCCTGTCAAGGCCAAGCGGTGGGGGAGGGTGGCTGGCAGCCGTGACCAGGAGGCATCGGTGGAGCTGATGGGTGATGGGGAAGGTGTGGGGTGACACCCAGCCTGTCACTGTCAGGACTGGGCCATGCCCCAGCTCTGCCAGAGCCCCTGCTGACATCTGGGAGTGTCTCTGGTTGGTGCCTCCAACAGGGAGTGTGGCTGGAGCGTTCCAGGTCTGCCCAGCTTGAGGAGATTGAGAACCTGCTGGCCAGCGATGACCAGGAGCTCATTGGGGACTTCTCCAAGGTAGAGGCATAAGGATGGGACAGGTCTGGGGGTGCTGCCCCCATTATTCTGAACAGAGACCATCATTGGAACCCCGACTGCTGCAAGAGCCCAAAGCAAGCTGATGGCCCTTGTCTGGGGACACGGGGCTGTGACCTTCCAGCCTGCAGCCCCTGGAGTGGATAAAGAGCCCCATCACTGCTCCTCTGATCCATCCCCGTGGCACAGCCATATGTATCTGCCCCTTTCCCTCCCGCGGGAGCAGAACTGGCCACTGTGGGCTCCTGGGCTGGAGGGACAGGTGCCGTCACCGGGAGGTGTCCCCAGGACGGGGATGACACCAGAGCCTGTCTCCTCCAGCCTCACCTCCTGCCGACGGTGGAGGGGAAGGACCCGAGCCTGAAGTACATCTCCCCTAGCACGGTAAGGGGACAGCAACCCTTCCCCAGCCCCCCGAGAGGCTGCCTGCCTGTTCTCCCCCGCCTGCCTGCGTGTGTCCCCCCTTGGTGACGCGCTCCCCCGCAGCTGGCAGCGGTGCTGACAGGGAACTTCAGCAACTTCATCGAGAGCAGCATCGTCGTGGACTGCCGGTACCCCTACGAGTACGAAGGGGGCCACGTCAAGGTCAGAACCTCCCCGTGCCCCTGGAGCCGGGAGGAAGGTGGTGTCCGAACCCCACCCACCCTCAGAGGTGCTGAGTCCACCATGAGGGGTTGAGCATTTCCCCAGGAAGTGCTGAGACAACAGGGATCAAGGATTCCGCATGATTTGTTGAGTACCCTCCGAGAGATTAAGCAGCCCCTCCAAAGAGACTGAGCTCCCAGAGAGGAGTAAAGCAGCATCCCCCCAAGAGGTATTCTCAGCCCCCAGAGGGGTTGAGCAGGCCTCCATGAAGGGTACTGACCTGCCCAGAAGGATAGAGCAGCCCCATGAAAAGTGTCAAGCCACCCCCTAAAGGGCTGACTCCCAATTGGAAAGAGAAGCATGGTGTTGGAGGAGTCTGGGTGGCAACGTCCTTGAGTCCCTGCAGAAAATGAAACTGGAGATAGAGGGGGAAAAGGTGCCTCCTGTCGCTGCCCAGGGTGCTGTCAACCTGCCGCTGCAGCGGGACGTGGAGGAATTCCTGCTGGAGCAACCCATCGTGCCCCTGGACGCCAGCAAGAGGGTGATCATCATCTTCCACTGCGAGTTCTCTGTTGAGCGGGGGCCCAAAATGTGAGTGGTGCTATGGAGGGCACATTGGGGCTGGGATCCCCCGCCCGGATTCCCGCACGGGGCTGATCCCGTGGGCTTCCTCTGTGTCACAGGTGCAAGTTCCTGCGGGAGAAGGATCGGTCCTGCCACGAGTATCCCCAGCTGCACTACCCCGAGCTCTACGTCTTGAAGGCGGGGTACCGCGAGTTCTTCTTCCAATTCCCGGTGAGTCCCCGCCCAGTGTCCCCTCGGTGGCATGAGGGCAGAAATGGGGCTGGGGGAGGGAAGGGGTGCGGCACAAGGCAGTGGGGAGGGGCAGCTCTGGCTCTGAGCATCTTCCCTGCGATGGGAGGGGATCTCCAGGGCCGGGGGCGATGGCTTTGGGGCGGGATGGGGCGGGCCGGGGGGTTGCGCTGCGGAGACTGACGGAGCTGTGGATTGCAGTGCTACTGCGAGCCTCGGGGCTATCGGCCCATGGAGCACGCGGTGTTCAAGGAGGAGCTACGCAAATTCCGCGGGCAGAGCCGGCGCGGCCGGCGGGCGTTCTTCATCTGCGGGCGGGACCTGTGAGCGCTCGGGGTCCCGCAGCCCCACCGGGGGAACGCTGCAGATTGTAGGATGGGTTCCCTTGGCCGGGGATGAGCCTCAGCTTGGTTTGGTTTGTTAGGATGGATGGGTTTGGGGTGGTAGTGTTAAGATTGGTTTTTCGTTTGTTTACTGCTATAAATATTTTAGTTTTGTCATAAATACTTTTGTGGTTATTGTTATAAGTTTTTTGTTTGTTTGTTTATTGTTGTAAATATTTTTATGTTCATTGTTATCAATATTTTTGCGTTTGTCTGTTGTTAGGATGGTTCGTTACAGTTTCTGTTAATAAATTTCTATTGCAGGAGAGCAAACCTGGCTCCTCAGCTCTCACTACCCACACTAGGGCGCTGCTGGCGTGGGAGCCCCTGTTCCAAAGCTGGGGGGACAGGCAGGCTGGGCTGGAGGGCTCTGGGGGTTTGGGGACAGGGACAGCTGCTGGCAGGGGACAGGGCTGGGGCGATGGCTTCCCTGTGGGGCGTGGTGGCTTCCCCAGGGACAAGGTGGGTGGGGCAGGGGCAAGTGTTGGCCCTTTGGCTGCTGTTCCTGCATGGTGGGGTGCGAGCAGTATGGCCCTGGACCTCCATGGGATCCTCTTTCCTGGGCATGCTGGGTTTGGCAGGATCCTTGGGAAACTTGGGGTGGCTGTGGGATCCCCACAGCCAGGATACTCTGTATTCTTAGAGGGTCTCCTGAACTTTGCAGCACCCCCAGAGCTGGGACACCCATTCCTGAGGGGAGTCTGGGCTCAGTAGGACTCCCAGAACTGTGGCAGCACCATTTTGGGGATCAGGGCTCATCAGGACACTCAGGAGCACTGAGTTCCCAAATTCTGAGACCCTCCTTTAGTGATTACACTCCCTCTCCATGCGGTCCCCATGGTGGTGACAGCCCTTGTGAGTGGGGCTGGGCTCATCAGGACCCCCAGGTCATTAACACCTCTGCCTGGGACTCCCAAAGCCATGTTACCCCTCCTTGTACGGGGTTTTTCTGGCCTTTGCAGGACCCCCAGGGCTGGGACAATAATTTTTTAGGGTACAGGGCTCAGTGGGATCCTCATGGCTGTGGGATCTTGAAGGAGTGGGTGTCCTTAACACACGGTCTCCCATTCTGTCCCTAGCAAGTGGCCACCCAGTGCCAAGTGCTTCACTCACCCCTGGAGCATCCATCCTCCTCTCCACTTCCCAGGATTCCTAATGAGCTGATGTCACTCTAAGATGCCCCAGAGGGGCTTTTCCATGTCCCCCCTTCCCCAACGAGGTGACATTGGCCAGGTTAATGGTGTTGGGCCTCACCTTTGCTTTGGTTTGTGCCCCACAAGAGAATCCAAAAATCCTCCAAATCCCAAAAATCCCCCTGGCTCCCCATTTGCACCTCCTGGTCCCCATACCCATGTCCTGCTCCATCCCAAACTGCCAAAGGGCTCCTGGATCAGCTCCTGCCTCATGGACAATCCTATTTTAAAGCTGTTAGAAGGAGCATCTGCACCCACACGGGCAAAGAGGTGTGTCCTCAATCAAAGAAAAGGTTAGGAGGAGTGAGTAATAAAGGGGCAGTGGGGTACAAGGAAGGCCATGTAATCTGCCACAAAACTGAGCAGATAAAGCAGAAAACAGAAATGCTAATCACCACTCACAAGAGCAAAACAAAAGACTGCAGAAAATGGAAAAAACAAAGACCTTTACTAAAATAACCCTCAATTTTATTCTTTGTCAAATCCCTTTTCAGCTCTTCAAATATTTTAAGGCAGCAGTTGACAATACTTGAATAGCATAACATGTCACTAGCGTGACACACAGCTTTCTCAGAATTCCTGCTTTATATATATGTATATAAAAAGTACATGGAAATCCCCTGTGACGTGGTGCTTTCTGACATCCACATCTTCCAACTGGATCTGCTCCTTACCCATGGGCAGATCCTTTTCCTCAAGGAACCTTTCCTCCAGGAGATGGGCATCAAAACATCCCTCTGAGTTACAACCAACATCCTGCCTGGCACCACTGGGGTTTCACATGACAGAGAAAAGGAAGGGATTCAAGATGGTCCAGAGCTCCAGGGATGGTCCAGAAAAACAGCCCAGGAATTAGGACCAGATTATTATCCTTCAAATTCTAATTTGCTCTTGAATGGTCATTAAAAAGATAATAATAGTAAAGACACCAAACGTAAAACCTTTTAGGGACTCAAAGGCACTTTAAAGCAAGAAATTTAAAAACCGTTCATGGCATCAAGTGCACAAAAAAGACTCAAAAGGAGAATCCTATTTTTAAACTATTGAAAGGAGTATTTCTGAGTTTCTGAACCAAATATTTTAGCACAAACTAAAATTTGAAAGGAAAAAAAAAAAATCAACAAAACCAACCAACCAATCTATGTAGTCAGTATCTCACATTTCTATTTCCAGTATTCTGTCTGATTAAATAGACACATTTCAGGGGAAATTTAGTTGAGGTTAAATTTTAACTGAAGTGGAAAACAACTGTAGAAAATGTGTCTCAAAAGCCCTAAGTACAAATTAAACAAACAGGTAGACTTCCCTAGGCTCATGTCAGGACTAAACCATACATAAAAAAGCATTCAATAAACCTGCATCAATTTCCAGTCTGCCCATCCATACCCAGACTTTCCTACAATTCTGTTTCTGGGTCAAGATGTATTTTTTTTTTTCCTGAAGTATAGGTTTGGCTCTAAAAGATATCTTAAAAGCAGTCAAAAAATCTGTTATCAGAGTGTTACCAAGGATGCTGAGCACTTCTGGAACTAGGGTGGGACTGCACATTTACTTCCTTCCCATTTCCAATTTGTACTGAAGACTGGCCAAGCTGCTCACTCATCTGGAGCTTAAAAGGTTTCCAGCCTGAAGGTATACACAGCATATTAAATTTCTTTTTCTAAAGATGATGAACAATTGGATAAATTAAAATTATTGGTACAAAGTTGGAGTCCAGGGCATGTGGAAAACCCCTCAGGCTGCCCTGGGGGGTCCGAGACCCTGGCTGGGACCCCAGGAAAGCATTGCCTTTGACCTTAGTCCATGGGAAAAACTTCCAACACTCATAGATGAATTGAAAACAACAAAGATTTGAAATAAATAGGAGCTTAGTTTTTCACAGGGTGAAAATTTGTAGTTTTGGGTTTCTAGTATGGAAGTAGATCAGAGCAAGATGGAGAATTTTGGGCGGTGTCTCATCTTCTTCTTCTTCTTCTTCTACTCCATTTTCTGCTGTGATGGTGGCACAGAGACATTGGTAGAATGGATTTGAGGTAGAAATTGTGTGTCAAGAATAGGTAGTAGTTATTGGCACGGAACTGTAAATATAGTACATGTTACTAATTAATTGGGCTAGAAACCTTTAAAACGACCTCAGAACCTCTGTCTGTGTTCCTGTAGCTGCATTCTTCTTAGTGCACTAAGTCTGCTGTCAGGCCTTGAGATAAGAAAAAGAATAAACACCTTTGCAGACCGAAGCTGTGGGTTCCGCTCATCTTTTAAACCCTGGTACAGGACTGCGAGAGAAAAAGACCACTCGTTAGGGGATTCACAGAGTGAAAAGTCCACCATCTGGCACCCAAGGTGGGGTCGAACCCATGACCCTGGCATTAAGAGTCTCATGCTCTACCGACTGAGCTAAGTGCCAGTAAAAAAAAAACCAAAAACTTGCTATCATGTAGCAATGTCTTCAAATACATAAGGAAAATACTGGATGAACCTGAAGCAAATGTCTGGGATTCTTAAGTACTACAGTCCAGAAATTTAGTTACTCCTCAGCTTTGGCCATACCCAGCATCTCCTCTGAGAAATGATCTCCATTCCCTGTAGTACTTGAAGCCCTGAGAGGCTGCTTCCCTGGGCAAATACAGTGCTCAGAAATAATTCATATTGTATGCACATAGTTCATGTCTTCAAAGAAAAACCTTGCTAAATATTGAAGCTCCCAGGAAAGCTAAAATAAGATACAACAGCATTATTGGGCATTAAATATTTATCTTTATTATTGCTTTCAAGAAGTGCATCCATAAGAGCAATTTGCAAAACTTGCTTGTTTTGGAATATATCAGGTGTGCTCTGCCTGCTGACATCTCTGTGTATGATCCATGTTCCTGGATAGTGGTGCTGTGCTAAATTTAGCTTTTTTATCACTGAACAAAGAGAACTTTTATGTATATTTATAAATAATTATGGAGCTTTTCCAGGAAATTGTTTTGCAAAACTACCCAAACAATTTTCCATATAAAATGACACAGCTGATGCCAGGGTAATGTAGATAATATTTAAATAGATAGGTTTCCATCTTTTCTCTTTTTGACAACATAGCACCTGTAAATTTGAAGAAGTTGTTTGCATGCACACTTTGAACATTGATCACATCACATGGTAATCCTGTGGTACATGTCATTTATATGCAAAGTTCAAGCCTGGAGTAGGGTGGGATAAACTCCTCTCCAGGCATGCAGGATACTCATGACATCTCTGGGAAAATGATTGAATTCCAAAGCACAAAGAGACAACTACATATTGACAATTTTCCACTGTTCAAAACAAGTAAAAATAAACATACAGCTAATATTTGGACACTATAGTGACATTTATACCACCAAATTTTTGTTACTTACAGGACTGCCCTAAATTAGGCCCTACTATAGTAGAGAAAATAGCCAAGGCCCCAAAATACATTTGAACTGCACTTTTTGAGAGCTGTACTATTAAAGCCATGATTAGCACAATCTTAGAACCCAGTGTGGCCAGGTTTTGACAGCATGCTGCCTTTTTTCTCATGTCTTAAAAGAAAATAAATTAAAAGACATGTTGCTGGGATACATCTGCAGGGATGCTATGAGGTGCACATGAATTGCTACATAGCTGCAACCTTAGATGATAATTTTACTTTGTTGTTGTTTCTCCTGTTTTTGGCCACTAAAACATCTCCAGAGGAAACAAGTGGAGAAGGAAGGAAGGAAGGAAGGAATGAAGGAA
>VYZR01025903.1:11448-22172 GCA_013400675.1 Oxylabes madagascariensis
TAATTCATCATAAGAAATACCTGTATTTACATCTTCCAACAGCTACTGAAATCCAAACTCCTCTTAAACTCATGTTTGACAGCTTTTACATCCAGTAGTTAGAAGAAAAAGCGTATCAAGATTAGAAAAGTTATTTCTTGTTCTCAACCTAAAATATTCTGAAGGGGGCTATTTTTTCAGATTGTTCTCATATCCCAGCTCTAACTGCCAGAATTCTCACTTTAACTACTTAAGATGCTACCTAAGTATTTAGCAGTGTGTACACTGCTTAACTTCTCTATGCCTTTTCTTACCATGAACAAAAATGGAAGGCTCTGACTTGATCAGGAAAATAGGTTTTGACAGTGACAGGACACAAAGCAGTAGAATGGGCTGTCCAGGGAGCCCAAGAAGTCTCCAGACTTGGAGGCCTCAAAAACCTGATGAACCTCTTTTGAACTCAGTAGAGATTATGCTCTGAGAAGTGGGTTGGGCTGGATGCTGGGTCCTACTCAGCCTGCATGATGTTGTGGGTCTGTATATACTTAAAAGTACAGATTATGAAGTGTTCCAGTCTCTGGACTTTTAATTTTATTCCTATAGTTCTGAGTTATGGACTGAGAAAAACATCCCAAGGATATATTGAACAAACAGAGTCTCTGGCAGCTTTGCAAGAGAACTGGCAGATGGTCACAAACACGTCACTGTGACAGAGGTGCTTCTTGACTCCTGCACCATGGTCACTTCCTGTAAATACATTCATCAATACAACCCACCATCACCCAAAGCCGTTGTTTAGGTTTTGACAGGCCGGGGCACAGTGCTGAGATTCACAGTTCCCATTCAGAAGCGATAGGTAAGAAATAGCATATATCAGCCTCCATGCAGTTATTTACCCCCCTGAGCATTCAGACCTTCCACATCTGTTTGCATTTATTCCAACTACCTGTTTGACACACCTGACTGACCTCAATAACTTATCTCTCGAGCCAAATGCCATGCTGAAGCATAAAGTTTAAATGAAAAACAGAAACTCCAGAGAAACTCAAGTTATTGGTGTCTTTAATTACAGGTCATGAAGAATCTCTCTTAAACAAGGGGGGCGCTGCTTTGCTGGTAACTGCTAAAACACATTCCTCAAGCCTTTCCTTCAGCAAAGCTAAGTGTATTGTTAATTTTAAGTTGCTTTTTCTCTGCCAAAGCTATGAGGGATGAAAACCCACTTCCTCTCAGCACAGTTGCTGGGGCATCACGATGTACCTCTGGTAATAGACACGTAAAATCATGACTGTGAGTAACCCACAGGTACCTGCTACAGGCTGCACACCTCAGCTGTGGGTTTGGAATGGCCTGGTAACTAGATGGCACATTTCTGGTCTCAGATGATTCTCACCTTTTACAGATATTAAATTTTGTGCTGTAATTACTAAAAAGCCTCTCACGATCTTCTTGCTCTGAGATGAGTATTCAAATCATCTGGGATTAGACTATAATTAATTATGAACAGCATTCATTACAAGCAATTCCACTTTCATGAACAAACCAAGTTTTTGCACTGGGTTTGGCTTCTCACAGCTAAGCACGACTTATGGCTGGGCTAAACAGCCTTCAGTCAGTGAACTCCTCCCATCAGAGCACAAGTGGGTCACTGCAATATCTTAGAAAGTAGGCTGCCCTCTGCATTATTCCTAGACACAAGAAAAACTGAAGACGTCAGAGTTCTCCTGTAATTGGGCATATGATAACCCTCAGGCTCCTACTATGTTGTTTTTACAAAGAACAATATAATGCTACAGTCTTGAATTGCAGCGTCTATCTTCCAATTTTTTTTAAGAAAAATGATAGCTAAAACACTGCAGAGGGGGTTTAAAGAACAACTTTTTTACAAGATTTGAAACAAACAGATTTATTATATAGCTTTACATAGTTAAAAAGTGCTTCTGTGAATAGACCATAGGAGTTCTGTTTCTGAGGACATAGAGGATCTCAGAGGCAGTGATATGTATATATTCACTGAAGCAGAAGCCAAGCACTGTTTACATAAATCCCCTTCAAAAATAAAAGCAGATCAAAAACCAGAATACTTGCTTTCACTTAGATACTCGTACAGCTGCTGAGCTCGGACCTTCGCAAAAAAATTGAGGTTGGGGGAGATTAAGAGCCGGGCTGTTGGGTTCGTCCCCTTGACGCTCCTTAATTTTTGTCTCGTCCTGCCCCCTGGTGGGAGCACAGGCAGCAGGTCTATCGGTTTCACAGAGACACATTTTTGCAATGCAATCCCAAACTACACTGCATTTCTTACATTGTTTTTTTGTGATAAACAATGTGTGTCAATTAACATACTAATTATTTAATTGAATACTAACGGAAATAAAACATTANATTCTAGATAGATATTAAATACTTATGACTAAATGAGAATGGATAGTAAATTTTATATACATATATATATCTATATAAACATACTGGGCTTATTATTCAGGGACGTTTTATAAGGAGCTCAAGATACAGCAACAACTATAGCATGAGAGTTTCTTTACTTAAAGATTACATAAATTCCGTTCTTTTATTTCTAGAAGGATTAACAAAATGATAGCACAGATCTTCATTGGGTTACAGCTCAGTAGTAAAAAATACTTTAGATGTAACAGGTGGGAAGAAAAAAGCAGAATCAAAGGCCTTAAAAGTGTTGACACTTGCCATCCATTTAACTGCTGCAATTCTACTCTCACTGAATGATATCCTCTAAGAGCAGCAAAATAAGATACTACCAGTGCAAGTAAAAGCCAATTTTAACCTTTCAGCCATGTTTAGATTATTTTTGACACACCTGTATTGCACCTCAATCCCTTCATCTCATTTAAGCTCAAAACACTTCTGTATACTCTCCTTCTGTAAACTCCTTCAGGTAGCCAGGTCACCCCCTGGCCTTTCAGGTGCCTCTTGTCCCAGACTCCAGGTTCTACAGACACTAATGGTTGTGGGCAGCACATTCTGTTCTTGTCTACATCAGGGCTGCAGTGGAGGTGGGAAAAATCATCCAGGCCCACTCAGTTCACTGAACTGACAGTGAAAGCAGCAGCACTGCTGTCTCTGAGCACAGGTGAGCCACGGAGATAACAATGTTTGCCTGGGGTGTGACACTGGAGAACACTCACCCCCCAGTGCTCCAGGAGCCACCACTGGCACCTTGATAAACCAGAGCAGTCCCAGCAGCAGCCAGAGCCCTGCCCACCCCACTTTTTTTAGGTTCATCTGCCAAAAACCAAAGGGGTTTTTACACCTTTCCTTGGTTACCTACTGCAGAGAGCAAGAGTTACTTCTGAATGTGTATCTGTACATGCAAGCTGATAGAAAAGCTCAATCCTGTTTGCACCCAGACAATACAAATCAGAAGTTACTATAAAGGCACAGAAAAGGACAAAACATCAAAATAGCAGAAAACATCAGAAACCATAGCAGAGGTTTTATGATTTCCACATATCCTTTGGCCTGGGTTCTCAGCTGGTAGAGCAGCACAATTTCCACTTCCTTCAATCACTGTTTTGCAGTCACCAAGAATCCAGCCATGTGTGACAGCTTAGGGCAAAGGGAGATCAGACATCTTCCTGCACTTACATAACAGTTTTTCTAAGTGGTGAATTTACAAGTTGCAATCCAATTGGCCTACCCTGCGGAGGTGTGTGAAAATGCCTCGGGTTATGTGACACACAAATACATAATGCCCCTGACTGATCAAAAACCCAGGAAGAAATGGAAGGTTGCAGATGAAGATGAACTGCCAGCTGCAGTCTAAAACCAAAATATTTAAAGAACAATTTCTTACAACTGCGTATTACCACAGAGCAACCTTTTCTCTACTTGAGCATCTGATCCAGACTAATTTGTGGTGAAACATTTAGGGACTATATGTCTTTATGAACTCCAAGTACCGCGATGCAAAGGATTGTGGGGCTGTTTTAGGGCTGTTTGATGGCTTATCTTAATTATGCTTTAACCACAAAATTAAATCTAATGAGATCTCAGTTTGGATAAGTTCAGTTAAATTGTCAAGGGTACAAGTAAGAGCTGTAAAGGCTAATTAAAAGAAAAAACAAACAACCCCTTTATACATTGAAAAACAGAAAGGATTTTCGTTTGTCTCCAGTGGCTGTAATTGATTTTGTCCCTGATTTATACAGTTTATAGTCTCAATAATTCAGATGAGGACCTGATTCTGCAATTCCTGTTTATGTCAAACAGCATATACTCAGGTGAATAATAACATTGATTTTTTTTATTGTAACTGCACACAGGAAATAAGTAGGAAGCTTTACAAGGTGAGAAAGTAGCTTATTTTTTTGTGCTACTTTGAACATACTACCATGCTTAAAAGGTGTTTGGTTGGGCCATTCACTCCAGAAGTACTTTACTTGACATGATCAGGGAAGAGGCAGATAGTCAAACCCTGCCTGCTGACAAACAGCCTGGGAAGTTGGAGCAACCTTCCTGAAGTGAACTAGAGGTAGCACAGGTCTGTCCCACCTCTAGGCTGCAGAAAGGACCCCTCAGGGCTCAGCCCACGTTAAATTCTGCAGGAGCTGCTTGTGGAAATTTATAAAAACCATTTGCAGTGACATTCCTTTAGGCTGTATCAGACCTAACATGTTGTACTACACAATGTAAATTGCAAATATTTGTTTTCATTATAAAAATAGACAAACTGCAGCTAATTAAATATCACATTGCCTTTGGAAAAGCAAACAGCGTAAGAGGAGGCTGAGGGCTATCTGTACTCAGGCCAGTGACCAGAAACTGTGACTAAGGAACATTCTTCACTTCCAGCACTGGGCCCTGCTCTGTGATTCCACTGCAGGCTGTGGTCTGTGGCTGGGTTCTCACTCCCTGTAGCCTGACTGGCAGTGAATCCACCTTACGGAAAAACTCCCTGCAGAGATTCTGTGGCAATGCCTGGTGTGGATGATGATTATCTCGTCAGACTCCAAGTGCTTTAAGAATTATGACCAAAAAGTGAATGACCCAGTTCAGTAATGAAATATCATTAATACTTGTATATTTCTGTCTCCTAGGCAACCACACTTTTTTGTTTGTTTCAAAAGATTTAAAATACAAACACACATATGAAAAGATTCAGGCAAGAACACACATTATTTCCTTCAGAAGGACGTGCTCTCCCATGCCTGAGATTTTTTTTTGCCACGGCTTGTAACAAGCAAGCACTAGAAAGACATTTGCATCACCTCATCGGAGAGACCTGAGGGAACCCGCTGGCTGCGTTATGGAGCTCCTGTCTGATTCATGGACCTCTGCTCCGGCGCTGGGATTGCCTCCTCCTCCTCAGGGAGGAGGGCTCGGGGGTGGCAGGGCTGCTTCCCACGCTGTTCTCCTCGCTGCTCAGCCCCTTTGCGGCCTTTCCCCCTCTCCCAGGGCCCAGGAGAGCTCCCCGAGGGCTCAGCGGGCCCGGCCGTGGGCGCTGCGGGCGCTGCGGAGCCGGCCCGGCCTCCCCTCAGCGCGGCGCCCTCAGGAGGACAGACAGCCCGGGAACACCCAGGGCACTCCAGGGGACCACTGGCGTGACGGTGCACCGCTCAAGAATGGCAAAACTGCTCCGGTTTGCCTCCGTAATAGGTGCAGGTTTTCCCCACTCGCAGAAGAGCCCTTTTCTATTAGGAATTTTCTGAAATTTTCGTGATCCCTTGGAGTTCAAGTTGAAATAGAATTTTCCATAGTGAAACGAATAATTGCAATCTTTCACTCACATTCCTAACCACATCCCACCCTGTCTAACTATTTGAGCTGGTCAAAATGACAATGAAAGAAATATACCATCAGCTAAAAAGCACTTGCGTGAAAGAAATTACTGGAATTTGAGAAATAAAACCATTCCCAGGTGATGGTAGTATTGCCTGTTAGCGGCTAAAGAAACGCCAAAATTTCCCATCTGGTTCTCTTAAAACAGAGTTTTTACCCCAAGAGAGACTGTGAACTCTTGCTTTTTGTCTTAATTCAGGATGAAAAAAATCTTAAAAGACAAAAATCACTTGAATGTTTTCCTGGAAGAAATGTCTATTTTCCAATCTCCTATCTCCTTTGAGCATTCTCTCTCTGCAAAAGCACTTTTATCCCAGGAGGGAATATTTTAATGGGATATGTTTGAAACACACGTTCATCACCCAAAAGACACAAACACACATCTTAACTTCCCTGATGAGCAATGTAATTCTCCTTTCAGATCAGCCAAACACAAACATACTTCAGCAGAGTTGCAAACAAGCTGGACATTCCTTGCCTCTGCTTTTCCAGCACACACTGCAGGAAAAATGCTCACCACTCTCTTGAGTAAGTGTGCAGGCTAGAAGGACAAAAGGATAAGTGAATATGCAAACAGGAGTTTAATCTATTTCTTATCTGTGACCTATCCATAAACTAAAAAGTAACAGCTTGGAATTAATTGTTGAGGGTAGTCAGTATACTAAGAGGGGAAAAAAGAGGCAGCCTTGGATCAGATTTTCTTCTAGAAGTTGCTATATTGAGAAAAAGCCTTCCTTTTGTGCAACTACTTGATTTTTAATATGGTTAACACATATGGTCTATAAAGGGCCATTACATCCTCTAATTTTATTTTTAGAAATCCACAGAATTTCTTCAAAATCAACAAGCATCCATTTTTTTACTTGAAGCCATTTAAAGTTCACCACCCTTTTCCTGGTTCCTTTTAGTCATTAATATCTCTAACTTACAAAAAATTCACCTGAAGCACCATAAACCCACAGCAATATGAGAGTTGCCTCCTTTGCTGCAGCAGGATTACAAATAGGTATGCTCCTCCTAACATGGCTGTAGAATTGCAGTCCAGCTTCTTAGTACTCAGGGTTCAAGAACTAGTTAAGGAGTTTTTACCTGGGTTTTATAGGAGAAATGATGCTTTATAAATCATGTATGGCATATCCCCTCAGAGCCAAGAGCTGTCAGGAAGCCCAGTTTCCTTTTCCTACCTTCACCACATATACCATTATTATTGGTTTTGTATTCCCACCAGTACTGGAAGTCTCCTCTGCTACTCTTGTACATTTTTCAGTAGATTTATACAAGTTATATTGCATAAAAATCTGGACCTTCATTAAAGCAAAGTAATGAGGTAACTTTTACACTTGCATTCCATTACAAAAAATACACCTATTTTTAGGAAGTAGTTTATACAGAATCACAGAATATGCTAAATTGGAAAGGTCCATCAAGTCCAACTCTTCTGCCTAGGGGTAGTATCATTCCTTCTTTCCTGTGAGTTCTTCAAGAGAAAAAAAAAATTATTTGTACTACAGTAGTGATTGTATTCCCCAAAGAGTGTCTGACTGTGCTAGGCACAAGTAAATGCATGAAACCATAAAGTCACTTCCTGCCTCAAAGAGGTACACTTTAAGCATACATGAAAACAGATGGAGAAAACCCTGGAGTATTAATATTTTATGCACCAGAAGGGATTATTCTCAACGTGTGTGAATTAGACTGTATGCTGTTGTTACTTGTACTGAAAGTCCTTGGTCCAATACAACGTCTTGCAGGACTGGAGGTGGAATAAAATTTTCTTTCAAAGTCTGCAGATTGAGTGTTCCCTCCCACACAATTCATTATACTGCTGTCAAGGTTAATTCTCATTGGCATTGTCATTTTTATCTTGAAAATGTTTTCAGAACGCAAGAGGCTGCAATGGAAAGAATCACTGACACAAGTTTGGCATGCTTTTCTGTAAGCAGTAGAAGAAAACTCTGCCTGCATTGCAGGCATGATAATCAGCAAATCCCACGGGTAAGTCCTTGTTTCCCTCATCTGAAACCATCACAGAACATAACCGTACCAACACTCATCGCTTACTTTGTACCAGTGCACCAGTGGTCAGCAGCAGGGGAAAAGGAGAACTTAGTAAAATATATCATGTTGTCTTTTAATATGCAATGTTTGGAGCATTTCTGCAGCAAACTACTGACCTGAAAGTCCAGGTGGTTTGTAAGTTGTG
This sequence comes from Oxylabes madagascariensis, assembly GCA_013400675.1. Taxonomy (NCBI): domain Eukaryota; kingdom Metazoa; phylum Chordata; class Aves; order Passeriformes; family Timaliidae; genus Oxylabes; species Oxylabes madagascariensis. The sequence goes on from VYZR01025903.1 coordinate 19,442, forward strand.
ACCTTACAAGTGATTTTACCTCTCAGCAAGTCCCTTTAAAATCTCTAATCCTAGTCTCTACTGAGAAGAGTGTTTGGCATATCTCAAACACATTGTAGAGTGGGTTTCATTTTTGAGAAGCTTTGTTTTCTCTTCTTATGTCTAATACATTTGAACTTGCATAGAAAGACCAATCAAACCAAAAGAATACTCTGTCATAGACTGTGTGTGGACCAGATGTGCTTCTGTTGATGTTGCTGAGAGATTTTTCCCAGTGGATCTGAATTGGGAACACGAAGAGGCCATATGGTAGCAAAGATAATTTACATAGCACCTTTTATCAACAAATATTACAAAGGACCCTGAAAATCACCTACTGTACAGGAAAAATTTCACTCAGAACTGAAACACAAATACCTCTGGGGTAAAACTTGGAAATACATAATAGCACACAGTAATGCTATGAAACAATTTCTAATTTATTGTGAAAAATAAAGTCACAGCAAACTGAAATCATGAGAAGAGCACAGGTGTACAAGTTCTATTTACAAATCAGTTGCAATCTGCACAATTTCACCCTATATGTGAAGTAATAATTTATGAAAAGTGGTTTATTCCTTTTAATAAGTGCAACTCTGATAAAATGATCTTCAAATATAGACATTGAAAACAGAACAGAATACTAAGTGGATAACTTGATTTCAGTTTTGCAGACATTCACCGTATATATGCACAGTAAATATGTATACCTCATCTTAATCTCAGTGTCCCAGTAAGTAATGTGGCCAAGAAAAGTTATACTACTTTTTGTATTTGTTATAGGTAGGAGTGTGGGAGGCTCTGGACATTTTCCAATACTGTCATGAATGTCACTACTGAAGTAAGAATAATCAAGAAAAAACAGTTGTTTCAAAGGCAATATAATTTTCTTTCTATCCATCTTGGGGAAGATGAACAGTAGGAGATAGAAAATGTGATAGATTGCAATATGCATCAGGGTCAGCAAAGAAAACAGTCATAATTTTCAAATGAAACTATGTGAAGTTCCTTAATGAGGTTTATTATTTGAAAATATTACTTTCTTCCAACCTTACTTCCAGGTTGAACCTTGTTTCAGTCCCAAATCTGTCTAATGTGCTGTAGATATATTCATATTATGTTAATCTGCTGTACGAAGGCAGATAGGAATGCTGCTCAACAAATCAAATTAATATTAAGTAGACATACAACATAATTTATGTTGTATATTTACACAGGAGAGTTATCCCAGGAGAACTTACAACAAAATCATTCACTGCACTTAAAATTAAATGGGAAACAGGGCTTTATGTAAAGATAATTTTGAAACAAGAATTTTCAAAGAATCCAGGTAGTTCAGCTTCCAGGTACTATGTTCTGATTTTCTAAGAACTTCTGCCCATCCACAGTAATCCAGGCCTGGTCACACAATGTCACAGAAGTCTTAATATCACATTTATCCTCATAACCCAGCCCCAATGGTCCTTTCTGTCCCAGAAAAGATGAAGACAATGCTACTGATTGTATAGTAAATGACCAGTGGGTCTTTTCCTGATTCCAACGTTGTAATGATTTGTAACCAGGAGTGCAATGATTTTCAGCATAGCCATGTGACAGCTGCAAATGTTTTGTGTATTAAACTAGCTGCTAATTAGGAGTAAAGAGTTTTCTGGAAGCTGTTCAAAATCTTAAAATTGACTATGCCAAGATCCATTGTCCAGATATTCCTGTTCACTTCAAAGGAATAACAGCAAAGAGAAACTGTACTGCAGACACAGCAGTGCTTGAAAATTATAGGTTAGGAAAGACACCAAAGCTTTCATTAATAGAATTGTAGATCTCTGAGGGGAAACAGCACAGCCACGTGTGGAGGTCCTGTGTGCCTACCCTTGACATGCAACCATTTAGCATTCCTGAAAAATGGGCACTAGCAGTATCACTGTGCAATTATGATGCCCATTTTCATGGTCATGCTTTGTTCACCCTCCTGATGGCAGTACTTACAGTCAGAGGTGTGGAATAACATGAACACAGAGCGCTCCTACCCCCAGGAGCAATTTTTCTTTTTTATTTGTATAGTCATATGCACTAAAAGGATGTGAAAAGACTGTTATTAAACTACCCTTAAATATGTTTGATGACACCACATGCTGACTCAGACATTCCTCCAAGCCCATTTAAAGCTGAGGGTCTAATTGCAGACGCTTTATTACTGTCTTGATAAATGTACCGTATCATTCATTCCTTTTCAGAAAAATTTCATGCAGGCCTCTTTTAATACAATGTTTTAAAGATCAAACTCAGTACATCCATTTAGAAGAGCAGTCTCAGCTCTTAGCTCTAGTAAAAGTAATAATAATAGTAACACTTACAGTACTTTAGATCTTCAAAGCACTCTATGGGTATTAAGCAATTAGTCTCTCTTGGGAAGGATTTTAGTTTGCATTGGACAGTAAGTAGCAGCAGGCNCAGCAATGAGAGTTTGCCATTCCAGAAATCAGTTCAACTTAAAACATATTGCACTCCCATTCCACCCAGAAACTTCTACAGTCTCCATTCCTCTTAGCAGCAACTCTTCTCTCTGCAAATGTTCAGCCTTGTGAAGTACTCATGTTCTTGAAATTTCTATTTAAATCCCAAGGAGACTGAGGAGTCTGCAGAAGTAACAAGCATTAATTCAGTGGTGTCTGTTGTCAAAAAAGCAGTCGATGTTTAAGTGCATTACAACCATTTA
>VYZR01025903.1:26131-39512 GCA_013400675.1 Oxylabes madagascariensis
ATCATCTGGCTCTTTTCATAAAACCTGACATTTTCTAAATCTCATTTATCTCCAGGACTGAATTTCTCTTTGGGTAAGAATCTTCAATACCTTTCATGATGATCTCTCACAGTCAGAATTTACCTTTTCTCAAGCAGCAAGCATCTCTCTGCAGCTGCCACTGCCAGAACATTTACCCAGACTCTGGGCCGGGCATGCAGCTCCCTTTGCCTAACTGAGCACTCAGAATGGAGGGAGGATATGAATTTATGAGTCTGTTCGTACTCCAATGTACTATTCTGATTCTAGATCTCTTCAATCACCTAGCAGAGATTTCTTGATAGCAAGCCCGTTACTTCTAGCATGTCAGCCACCAGCATCTTGACTGTGCCTTAACTCAGGGAATGCAGACATTTGGTCATGGAAAACACCTCCTCCGGTAAAAGGGTGTCACCAGCTTTCCCAGTGATTTACTTAAATATAAACATGTTGTTTGCTTACTCCAAGGCAAATCTTGTCTTCTGCCTGATGGGGCAATGATAAAAGGTAATGATAAATGACAGAAGCTTTCCAATCGGCTTACACAGACCCGAGGCCACACTGCTTCCAAGACATCACAACCTTCACCTCCTTCTCATATGTCTGGCAACCAGCACACTGTGAAAGATTCAAAAACATTCATCTGGCTAAATACTGGATTTTTGATGGCACGTAAAACTCTGAGGGAACTGTGGAAGTATGGGCACTAATGCCGACATGGGGAAGAACAATACATACAATAAACTTTGCTCCACCTTTAGATTCCAGCATACCGCTCTGGGTTCTGAGGAAAGGCTTTTCCTGGAGCATTTCCAATGCTTGGCTTTTTGTCTAGTCTGATCTTCACAGAAGCCCTCTGTCTCTGTGCATGCCAGGAAAGAGTCTGCCTAGCCAAATGTGCTCAGCTGCTTTGTCTTCCTGTTGCAGGATTCACCTAACCTGTTCTGTAGGTAACAAGGCCAGGAGAGCAAGGCTGCCTCTCTGCTGCCCAGCCACACCCCAGTTCCAAGTGCAAAACAGAAGGATGCTACAAAGAACATTTCTGTCCTCCATGGAACGGCAAACAAGCAAGCACAGCACATCCCTCTATCACAACACACATCAATCAAGGCATGCAGCTCTTGACAGGACACTAATCAATCACCATAGGGAGACAGCAGCATGGGGAGACATTCCAATATGCTTTCCTTCATTCTTTTTCCTGAAACAGGAGAGGCAGGTTAAATAAGCCTCTGCTGGAACTTGTGATGCACATTTTTCAGGATATGGGGAGTACTACATACAAAAGAAACTTTGAGGCCTATAAATTAGAATGAATAAGTCTTGGGGCAAACCAGAAAAAAAGGGCATATTTACATCAGGACTGTAAGGAGAGATGAACCTAAAAAGAGAAAAGAATATGGGAAACTTGGTCTTAGAAACAATAAAAATGTCTGCTTGGTTTTAATTTCCACGTCCAAGTCCTGAGAAAATCTATGGAAACAAAACCAAAATTAAATAGACACTTCTTTAATGAAAAAAGTAAAAACATGCCTAATATTTGGATATGCAGAAGTGACCACTTATTTTGCCTGAGTACTAACTTCAAATGACAGTGTGCTGAACCTTACAGATTTGCTATTTATTTTTGTAATGACAGAAGACAAGTGGGATAAAGTGGCTGGACAGCTGCATGAAACCTCCATTCTGAATTCAAATCTGAATTGGATCTGAACCAATACATGCAGGTCTTGAGCACCACTGCATGCCTCCCCTAAAAATCCTCACTGCTCTGAATACTGGATAAATGTCTCCTTATGCATCCTGGGCTGAGACTTTCAGCCTGCTTGGGAACTGGCAGAAGTGGAACTGGGTTCCCAAGGTTTAAAGAAGTATCAATCCTAATGAGGCAACACAAAAAGTAAATATGTACCTCTAAAAGTACTCATGTCAGCACAGTTAAATATTGGAGGCTTGACAAAATACCTTTCATACAGTTGCCGGTGGAAGAAATGCAAACAAGCCCTGTGTTTGCCCTATATAACATTGTATTTATTTCTTACACCACCAGTTTTCATAGCCTTGACCTATGTAACTGTAGAGTAAGAAGAAAATAAAGAAGCAAACCACATAGAAATATGTGCCCTATGTTCCTCGCTCAGGGATTAAACAAAACAAAGAATGTTTCATTTCAATTTTCAAGCAGGCTCTCTATGTTTCTGAAGAGTGCTGATGTCCTGTGATATGTGAGCAAGACAGCATTAGGACTGTACACACTGTATTCCTCCTTGCTTTATTAATAAAACAATAATGAACTCAGTGGTGCAGAAACAACAGAACATGCTGCTATGAAGGAGACCTCAAAGCCCACTCAGCTGCTTCACTGGTGTATATTAAAATTAATGAGTTTCTGCTGCAGAAAGAAAGAAGTGTCCTTACAGGGGAATGAGATCTATGATCTTTATATTGTAGCACAACCACTGAGAAGCCCAGAAATCTGCACAGCTCAGTCTCAAATAACAAATTTCTTTTTACGGGGGGAAGGCAAGGACAGGCTGAATACACTTACTATATATATTGAAAGAGGGAATTGGAGAGCTTTTCATTTGCATCTTAAGCACCTTCCCACTAGTAAAAACCGGATCAAGGCTCTCCCCCTACCCCCATTTTTATAGCTAAGAGAGAAAAACATTGGCAATATTGAATGCCAGCCAGCAGCTGAGGCCGCTAACTCAGCCATTATAACCACAATATTTAATAGCTGTCAATTAAACAGCCCTGATATTTATCCATGGGAATATATATCTGGAGGTGAGCACATTTCATTAATTTTTTGTTTATGACATCCTTCACAGTGGTTTTGAACTTTTAATGCTTTCCAGTTAACAAAGCAAAATTTTGAAGCAACTGTGATGTTGGTAAATAATACAATTTTTTAAATGTTGTTTCATTAAGACATCTCAATTTTATTCCAATTTCTTCAAGGCCTCATTTGACTGCCAAGAGGAGTTAATAGCACACTGCTACAATAGCATCTCTGTGAAGCATATTTCCCACTTAAGAGATCCAATGAGAAACAAAAATGAATGGCGTGTTTCATATCTAAAGCACATCGAGTATTTTGTAAGTTCAGTTCAAGCCACTTGCTTGGACTAAAGAGAGTACTTTTACCACGGATTATCCTAATTCTTTAGAATAATTACCTAAAATCTTAAAGAGGATAATTTTCTTATCACTTCCTGTCCTTAGGTGCTAGAGATACATCAACCTCAGATATATTAATGAGTGCTAGCTTCAAACATAGTTTAAAACTACAAGTCCTAAATCATGATAAAATTTAGAAAACCAGGATCAACTCAAAACTTCTCTGAACTGTCCTATAGGCACCAGGTATTCCCATTTAATGAGGATATTTGATCTCAATTCATTCAGATTTGAATTTTATGCACTTTCTATTCCAGAGTTCATTGCAATCTACAGAGAACTGCTACAGAGCAGGAAAAAAGAGGGGGGGAGAAGGTGGGAGGGGGACACAGGATAGACAGACAGTACCAAACAAAAACACCAACCAACAAACAAACGCAAAATACCCACACCAAAACCAGACTTGAGGGAAGCATTAACAATTCAATTTCCTAATGTGTGGCTTTTATTTATACCCAAAATCTTTACTATGTCACTTGTGTAGTGCTGTTTTCCACAGCACACCTACATCTCAGTCTGCAAACTGCTTCTGTTCCAATTTAACCAAGTTCAGTCTATTAATAATATCACATAAAGGGCAGCATTTTGTTTATGTCATTATAATCCTGAAATTTGCTACACTGCCCTGCCATTAAGTCCCTGTCAGTCCAGAAGCATTCCATTGAGACTGCATAAGTTCACTATCGAAATATACTTTTCTTTTAGTCTCACTAGAGTCAAGGTTTATCAAAAACATACTGCATGAAGAAACGTGATATCTGAAGTTCGGCCTCAATCACTGTTGTAGTGCGTCAGGTTAGGTTCACTTTGTTGTTAGTTGCACTGTGTGTTTTAAGTTTGCACATACACTGTATAATTGCACATGGAATATCCCACCTATATCCCCCCTCTCTCCTGGGCCCAAATTCCCTGGTTTGCCCCAACCCCTCCCCCTGGCCTGCCCACTGGCTGGGGTCAATCCTCATCCCCCACCCCTGTTCCCCCGGGGACAAAACTGAAGGCTGCCATGCGGTCTTCCTCTTTCGCTTATCCTGCTGTTCTGTGACTGGTTGGACATCTACAGTTGCCATCAAATAAAGACCTGGGGCAGCCCAGGAAAGGAGAAAGAGCTGTCTCGAAGTCTTTTATCTTGGTTCTTTAACGAAGTCCAGCTCCTTAGGGTACTGGGCTAGCCAAGATCGGACCCCTGAGAGCAGCAGGACTTTCATTAGATCACTTCTCTTCTGGAGCAGGTTTTTGGAAAGGCAAAACAGAATATGGAAGTGAAAAATCTATCCCAGAACACTCCAGAATTGGTTATTTATATGACATAAAGAGAGGATTCTCTATTTTATCACTTGCAAATCTCCCTTTGTGTCTCTTTCCTCTCTCCTACTTTTGTAGATGTGGCAAACCTGAAGTTAAGCTCTAGAAAATACCTGGGGAATGCTTTGATTCTGGGGATAATTTGAACCCAAATACAGCTGATTCCAGCTTGTCCAGTTTAAGCAAAGCAGAACCTCAGCACTGAACAATCTGACATGTACACAGAAAAATCTCAGACTGGACTCTAGCAAAGAATTGATTTCTTTCCATCTTCCCTCCTAATACAAGAAGTGCAATTGGGTGTGTGGCCCCACAGAAGAGTAATTGTTAAAAGACCTTTCCACAAGGACTTTCAAGGCCAAAGAGTCAGAGACCACCTCTGCAAAAAGGAACCCTGAAAAGCCAGAGGCCGTGAACACATCAGCAAGGACTGGGCTTCACTAGAAACAGAGCTGTGCCATGAGACAGTTGGTGCTGATGACCTCACGTGCTACCATGAATATTTCATTAGTGTTTATCTCAAAAAAGAACAAATCTGGTCCCACTAGGGACTGAATGCAGTCAGTGAACGTTGAAAATGCTTTTGGAAAACATTGTTCTTTCCACTTAATCTGAGAGAGATCCAATGAAGTACTCCAAGACTGCCCCATGGTATGAATCAAAGCACATTTACCAGGGACAAGCAGATTAGGTTCAGAAGCACATTCCTGGTCTGAACTAAACTACTAATCTAGATGCACGGTAAATTCTTCTGCATGAGATCTTAACGGCACAATACGCAGAGGGGAAAAAATTATTTTGTACTATGTTCAGAGATGCTCCCCTGAAAAGTGGCATCGAGGTGCATCTTCCAAAGCAAAGTGATGCTATGCAAAAGCTAAACAGATAGGCAGGCAATTTTTTAAAAATCAATGATAATGGAAGGAGGCAATTTAAGGTAATTTTACTCCCTTTAAGAGTAAAAATTGCTTTTACATTTCAATCAAATGAGAGCATCTATGCAGCACAAGCCACAGAGCTGAGCACCAAGCAGTGTCTCCTCTAATGTCTTGGAGGTTTCTCCAGTGACATTCAGGTGAGAGAAGAAAGATCAGGATTTTTTTACAGGCTTAAGACCTTTGATACTCTTAGTTTGTTTTTTTAATCTAATCACACAAAATCAATTAGAGGTATTTTGACATGCCTCAATGGAAATAAAATTCCTTTTATTCAGACAGAAATTAAATGTAGTAACAAAACTCCAAAACAACCTATTCTCAGAGCTCTGTGAGGGGCTAGAAGACAATAGCAATTATGTATATTTATCTGGAAATGTTTACAATGAACTTAAGAATTTCTTTCTTAATTAAGGAATTTCAAAGATACTAACGTCAATGGTGATCTGGTGCCAAATGAAACACAATTTTTATCCACTGCAGTTGCTCAGTTCTTAGTGATCATGGGTAATATTTGCGAATCTGTAGACTTCAACTCAAGCTGTGAACTTGCATTTCAATATCTCAGTATTTTTACCCAATTTTAAGAAAGTCTAAAAACATACAGCTCTTGACTGGTTTAGGCAGCACTACAAGAGAACAATGCAGAGAAGTTGAGACTTCGCACACTTTGCTTCTGCCTCTCAGATCTGGCCAATAGAACAAAAAAATAAAGAAGCATAAATCCATTAGCAGCCCTGAACAGTTCCGTTGTTTTCTGTTCTGGTTAAACTGAGCCAACAGTGAAAAAGATGATACTGTAACAGAGGAGGAAAAGGTGTTCTTTTGCTTTGAAGCGGTTTTGGGTTAAAATTCAATAGTAGCAGGAGTCAAAATAAAGTAATCAAGAAAGTATCATGACACTTATAATACCGCGTAGCAGTTCCGGGAACAAAATTCACCTCTTCAGACAAAATTCCCATAGTCCAGCAAATAATATTAATTTCAAGCTACAGCCACTACTATATCAAGACAAAAGACTCAATATTATGTAAAGCCAAAGCGGTCAGTGGTCCTTAATGTATATGTGTGCATAGTTTTGATTGTAGAGCACTGACTGCATGATCCTGCCTTACGTACCACATAGACATAGATAATGCTTTCATGAATAAACAAAAAAACAAAAAAAATTATGTTATGGAGGTAAATTTTCTTACCAAAGTCTGGCAGGTCCATCTCTGCTCCAATCTTTTCTCAATATATGCGTAACCTCATTACACTCCCAACCTGGTTTTAATATCATCATTCAGGCATTTTTTTTTACTCAAAATTGACCAAACCATTCACAGTAGACCAGAATTAAACCTTTGTAACATTTGAACATGGCACACAGTAAGTCATTATTAAATATATATATAAGGGATGCATTAAAATTATAGAATTCTATCTCCCTTTAACTTCTGACCCTCTTTTAAAAATGCTGATAGGCTTGTAGGAAAAAAAAAATAATTCCACGTGTGTATTTTTAGAGATCATTTAAAAAACCATTGCAGAGAGAAATATTCCCAAGTGAGGTGTCAGGCCGGGAGCGGCCGCGGCCGCCAGAGGGAGAGCGGAGCGCGGGGAGCCCGCACCGCACACACAGACACACGGACACACACGGACACACACGGACACACACGGACACACACGGACACACACGCACTGCTGGCAGCCCGGCGGGGCCCAGCACTCCTCCTAAAGGACATGTCTGCAAAATCACAGCACTTGGGTTCCTGTGTAATCTAAAGGTGCAAATCTCGACTAAAGGAGTTCATATTCCGTGCCGTTAAAGATGAGTCTTTCAACCTCCTTTAAAATCGTTTCCTTACTAGCATTTAGCGCATTTTTCCTGTCTTTTCCTGAAGAAAAAATAACTAGGGCAACACAGAGAGAAGACTAAAACAATCTGTAGGCGTTCTACCTAGCCAAGTGAAGAAAGGACACCCACAAAACCATATTTTCCACTTCCTTTATGTTTACCTACACAAAAGATAGGAAGAAGTCAAGAAGGAAAACTAGGACGTGGCTCCATGACAGAGTTCACCAGCCTTCAGTCTCTGCTGGAAGGAGGCCAAACCCTGTAACTAGTGAGTCTCAAAAGTCAGTAAATCTCCCCATCAGCAAGGAGCAGACTTTATTTCTAGCTGGTAACCCCAGCCAGGAGAAGTCACCTCTGGGAATTGGGGCACTCTGCTGGCAGAACACAGCTGGAATCAGCCAACTCACGTGGGCTGGGTCACAGATTGCCACACAGCTGGCGTTCTGTGCTAGCCAAAGCCTGTGCCAAGCTACTTTTACTCATATTACAAAATATATAACAATATCCCAGCTGGCCTTTGAAAATTTCCACAAAGCAAAGAGATCCCACATTGGCAAAATGGAAAGAATTAGGAAGACCACACCTTTCTGTTATAGTTCAGAGATTTAGCAGCCCCTGAAACCTCCACTGCAAAGGGCTAAGGCCCCTCACATTTCTGACCTATCTCCCTGCTTCCTCAGCTCTTTGTTCCTGACATATTTGTTTAGGGAAGCAGCTTTTCCAGATGATTCAATTTGTCTCATATACAGTTTGAATTGTTCAAAATAAATATTCCTTTGGCTAAACCCCCTGCAGATTTGATGGAGATAGTCTCTTCAATGGCAGTGTATGCTGAATCCTGCAGAGTCTGAGATATGGCTCAGGGGGCATCCTGTCACAAACAGAGCCACGTTCCCTCTCATTCTTCCCACACAACTAAATGGATGTATCAAGGTGTCATGAAACTTGACTCAGGAAAATCCAACAGGTGCCACAAAATGATTGCTTTCAAAGCAATTTTACATGAAACAAAACATGTATTGGTTACATATCCAGTATAGCATTCTCATTGTATCTCTAAGAAAATTCAGCATTCCTGATCACAGAAGTTCCATTTTAGAATGCATTTTCTGTGTTTTTTCCCGAGTACTGTCAAGACACAATTTCATTTAAAACGGTTCATCATATGAAAGTTTATCATTTTTTTAAAAAACAACCTTTGGCACCTGCCCAGCATTTTTATCTGTTCAGAAATTACAGTAAATCACAGTCTTCACCTCACCAGCTAATTTAGCTGGGATATGTCCAGAACAAAGGGCTACAATAAATGCCAAAGTGAAGGCTACACCCACTTATAAATCACACAGCCCCAGGTCTCTTAGTTCGCAGGTTAAACATTTACTAGATTTTAACTGACATTCAATACTAGTAGGAGTCTTCAATGATAACTGATTTATCAGAGGAAAAGCCTTTAGCAAGTATTCCTTAGCCCACCATGGACATTTCTAAAATATCTGTTTCCATCTGTTTATCTTAGCCCCAAAAGACTTCGCCTGGATAGATATGTGCATGAAGAAAGCACAATAACATAGCATCAAAAGGATTTATAAACTCAGACTTATCTGCTTCCAGTCCTCTACCTTGTTGTCAATTGCAAAGTGGTGGTGATAACTGTGACATCAAAATGCAGTCTCATATTTTGGTTTCTGAACATCATCAACAAGAAAGGTAAGGTCGCTATTTCTTAAAATCTATTTTCTTAAGAAATTTGCCTATCAAAATCTGTCCTTATATAGTATTTTCATCCTGCTCTTCATTCTGCTTTTCTTACTTACTAAAAAACCCTCTGAGTTTATACATCTACAGTTATGATGTGGATCTGGAGTATGAGTTCTCGTGCTTTCAGATGTGGGAGGAAAGGACAGAGAACTATTTGTATGAATGTACTATAACTTCAATGCATTTGTGCCAGCTCACAATGGATAAGTATCTATCGCAAAGGTAGAGCTACATAAATCTTAAAATATATGTGTGCCTGTGACTGCAGCTATTCTTGAGAGACAAGGGGGAAATGGTGAAAGAGGATAGAAAAACAGATGGAGAAGAAAGAAGTAGGTGGATTTAATCTAATTGTTCTAAAGCTGCTTCTGTGACATGAAATAGTATTGGAGAGTGATTTTGAATACAGAAAACTGCAGTGGTCACTGTACTGATTTGGCCCTCAGCAAAGCAGCAATGCATGGCAATAATTCCAATTTACATAGATACACAGATCCTGTGGTTCGGCCTTAATTTAAACAAGATTTTTTTCACTGTCAGAACTAGAATAATTTATTTTAATATGTGGGTCTAGTTTGCCAGTTCTAGTCGTTTAAACATTCTGTATGATCAGGAAAAGCATCAAAAGCACAGTGAGGAGAGCCATCACCAAGTAACAAATATATATATGTATAACAAAGGTATAAACAAATACGACTTCTGCTTTGCTCTGTGCATACTCTTCAGACCTCAGAGCTATATCCAGCAATGGATTGCTTTAAACATCCCCCACACTGAGTTTCCTGTTATCTCATGTGATGATTCCATATCAGAAATCACATTCTCCTGATGATTTTGTCTGATCTAACTTATCAGTCCCTAACCTCCACAAATTGCATTTCCTGATCAGCTTTTCTCACTCTCAAAATTGGTTATTTCAGCTTTCAAACAATCTAGCACCTTAATGTTCTGTTTCAGTTGCTGAAAAAAGGTATTTAACTCTTCTCCTTTTTGCCTCTCTAAATTATATCCTCAGATTGAAATAAGAGGACTCAATCTCAAATTTCTCTGTTGTATTTTGCCCCTCCCCTCCCTAGCCCTCAACCTGTCTTTAGATGCCTGCACAGACAGAGCTTTTCTTTTGCATGAAGAAGACATTTCCCCTGACCATTTACCTTTCTGTCACACCCTGCTTTGATAGTGGTAAGCAGAATATTCATTTCAGATTCAAGTCTCAGAGAAGAAAATTAACCACATTGATTTTTGTCTGCTTGTGGTAAATTATAGCCTTGGACATTCATTGTTTCGTATCTGTTTTGGTAGAGATATTTGTTTTAGGTAAACAAGCAGATGAATTAGGAACTGGTTGAGAAATTACCAAGTTTCTCCCATGCTTTCACTATACCTGTTGGTGTTCATTATTTCATTTAAATCATACACATAACATAAAATATGGGATTTTTTCCTTTACTGTGTTAAGTTATAAATCAAAGTGTTCCCATGTAGATTACCTAGGAATGTCGAATCTCAATTCCACTCTCAATCAACTCACCATGCACATCACAGGAGAAATACCAAAGTTTACACAGGGCACCCAAACGCACTGCGTGAAAGGACACAAAGATGAGAAAGGAAAATCAAAGCTGATCAATGTGGTATGAATTCTACTGAACCCTGAAATCTAGCCTACTTTCATGGTGAAGCTTGAACATGGAATTGGTGGAATGATATTTCCCACAAACTTCTAAAAAATATTAGCATTAAATTAGTTTAATCTCAGGATATCTCAACAAAGAACTCCTCCACTAAGTTCCTGTGAGAGGTATTAAGGTATTAAGCAGATGCAGGTTAATGTAGTGAAGATTTTTACTGACTATGGTTTTAAGAATTTCACTTATTTTAAAAATTATGATTCATTCAATCTCAGGCACACAGAAATTTGATGCTGAAATCAGATTTTGCCAACTATAGTCCAGCGAACAGCCATTGATTTCTATAGCCTTTTTTCCTGAGGAAAGGACATATAAAGTTGTCTCAGTATTTGTGTGCTTCTGTTGGCTAAATACGGTAAATTCCTCTCGAAATCCATGACCCCGACAAACATAGATGTTTTCCAGATTTTCAGCTGTACTACAGTGCTATTCTTTTTCTACTTTGCATCAGAAAAATGTTTTTTAAAAAGTTCCTGGTGGGACTGTGCCAGAAGTGACAGAACATGGCTCTCCAGAGCAAAAGGCAGAGGGCAAACAGCAGCCCTGTGATTGCCTGGCACTGTCTGTGTCACCTTCAGCCTGGGACTCGCACAAATCAATCACAACCAGCTCTGCAACTGATAGATAGCGAGGTTTATGTGCTCACAGAGCAACAGGAGCCTGTATGAGCTCACTAATTTGAGTACTTGCAAGCAGGAAAGAAAGGGCATAATAGTCTTGCCATGCAAGTCTGAAGGTAAAAGGGATCAGGGAGGATAGGAATGCAGGGTGTTGAGGGGAAGTCTGGGCTAACTCAGAGTGACAGCAGCAAGAGCCTGTTCCACTGCAGTCTGCCAGTGCACACAAGTTCCAGCAGTGCTGCAGAGTTGGACTCAGCAGTGGTAACCACTGCTCAACACCTTTCCAGCTGTTTCCAGGCAGTATTTTTTGTAGCAAAACAGAGTAACTTTATGAAAGCATTTGAGTCAGACTAAACTGGTACTCACTGAACATGATCACAACTTGAAAGATGCTTCTATTTGTTTAAAGACACTTCAAGTTTTGAAATTCCAGTGGGATTTCATAACCTGCAAAGGAAATGCAGTGTCAGATTCTCCAGTATTACTCATTTCCATACATGCCAAAGGACAATGTGACTCCTAGCAAACACTACAAAGGTGTGGCTATAGGATTTTTCCTACCTATAGTTTTCTACGTGTAGCACCAAACCTTCATTTATTATAATTATAGAAAGTATTCCTCTGCTTATGCTAAAGCCAACACACTTCTCCTATTCCTTTTAATTCCTGCACACCTTGAAATAGCTTTGCCCATACTGATTACTAAGGAGTTCCAAGAGCCAGGTTTTCTGGAGGCTGATGGCAGGCAGTGAGTGTGAAAAGGAAACCACCAGTGAGTAGCACTTACCTATCAGCCATTAGCTAGGGAGACTGCCACTCCATCTGTTGCCTGTGAGAGATTTCAATGGAAAGATTACCCAGATTTGATAAGGAATATTCCCAGCTTGGGAAGGACTCATGCTTAGTAGATGGCAATAATATTAGTCTAATATTTAAAGTGTGTTAAGCAGTGCAAACAGGTTAAAATTTCTCATTATGGATTCATTGAGGTATAAATTAATTCAGTTGCTATGCTGATATCTTAATTCTCAAATTCATATGTAATTTTCTATTTTGCATGAGCCAGGCATTGATTGAAATAGTCAACATTGACCTGTGAACAAATAAAATTAGAGAAGAGGAGGTGATTTTTTCCCAGGTTTACTTTATAACACTGTATTTACCTTCAGTCTACAATATAATCCCTGAAATGAGCATACCAAAGCAATTTTTGGGCAACTAACACATATAAGAACAACGTTGGAGAGATCATTGACGTAGCAAACACTTGACAGGCCTGCCAATGAATGTTCTTATGAAAACAAACACATAGAAGCTACTGGAAGTTCTTTCTCAACATGTCTGCTGGGGTCCAGACACCAAGTGATGGATGACACACTATTCCTACAAAGTAACCATTTCTAGCAATTACATAGTCTGTATAAATATGCAGAAAAAACTTGTATGAAACAGGACTTTTTGCTGGTATTTTTACTTGTACTTTTCTGGCAAATGTCACATGAAAGCTACAGAAAAGCATGGCTCTCTCTGTAATATATAGATATAAACAGAATTAACATTCAGTTAATAATCCATTTCCATTTCCTAATCTGATTTTGAGGCAGGGAGATCACAATATCTTAATAGTTAGCAATGAAACCTGATCTGTCTAAAGCTTGTTACAGAAAGTTGGAATATTTTTTACATGTCCATTTACTTATAGTTTAATTTGTGCAGTTCTATTTTTAAATGTGCAAAACTGCCTTAACTATATAGTTATTCTATACAGTAGGTTAATCTGAGAAATAACTCAAGATAGCAGCATTTTCTACCCTGAACAAAATACTGTGCAACTCTGGCTGTAAATTACAGGAAAGGAATAAACACTAGTTGTGCTTTTTTTGGGAAGGCCTGAAAATGCTGTCTTGAGAACAAAAAAGGTTAGATTTTTAGGATCCTGAATCCCTGTCAGAAAAATTACACAAGACTTCTCTTAAGTAGGTTACAGATCTCTCTGTCACTGTGGATGCACCCATAATACCTGACCCACTC
>VYZR01025909.1:0-17876 GCA_013400675.1 Oxylabes madagascariensis
AAGAGTCTCTTTGTTTAGCTTGTATTAGAGAATGCCACTTCTTTTCCCCCTTGCCTTTCCTTTTAATTTTTATCAGTGATAAAAATAACCTGAAAGATGTTTTAAAGTACCCGCTTCAATCGATGTTACTGAGTCACATTGGAATGACTTGCTGAGGAAGTGAAGTTCTCTCCATCTTTGGGAGTCTTTAATCAATTGGTTGGCTTCCTAAAAGATGGTCCTTTAGTTCAACCCTAGGTAAATGGGCTTGATAGGCAAATTGGTGGGTAAAGTTATTTAGCCTTGTGCGATGTAAGGAACCAGATTATATTGTCATACTGGTTTCTTCTGGCCTTCCAATCTGTGAAGTAATAATTGGGGAGGCTGCCAAACCAAACCCGGGGTGAAGACTCATAATGAAGACTTGTGTACTGAGAAACTGGTTTATGTTTAAGTGTATAGTGTTACAGTGTATTCTTAATACTAAAGAAAAATAAATACATTTCCTTTTTTTTTTTCAGTGTTTAGAAATGTGTGAAGTGTGTTTACCTCACAAACCTCTGAAGTAGATTTTGTATATTGCATGTGGTTAAGTATTTCCAAAGGACTGTTAACGTATTATAAAAGCAAGGGTTGTATATTTGTCACTCCAATCAGCCCTTCTGAATGAGTTACTTCATTTCCTACTCTTCCTAAACAAGAGAACACACTTTTTCTCCTTTTGGGGCTGGAAGAAAGAATACCGCCAAATTTAAATTTCCCATAAAGTTTTTTTGTTTGTTTGTTTTGGGGTTTTTTTTGGGTTTGTTTGTTTTTAAATGAGCTTTGCTTTGCATTCCCTGCTTTTGGGTTTTCCATACCTGTCTTCATCACCTAAAACTTTCCTGACCCCACATGTGTGAAGACCACAGGCCAGTTAAATATATATGTAAGCATGTGAGAATCTGTTGAAGAGAGAATTCTCAAAGTTTTCTGTGAGCCTTTGGATGTCCCAGGCTGCCGATGGACGCAGACATAACATATGCATCAAAAATGCTTTGTCCTGATACACTGCCATGAAGTTTGGTTCAGTTTAGTTATTCCTCGAAGAATCAGTTTGTTTGCCTTGCACGTTGAAAATATTGCCAAAGTCGTTCATTTCAGCAAGAGCAAACATGAGGGACTTGATAAGGCTTTTAATAGAACAGAAGGGAAAAATAATCTATGTACGGGTTACCAAATAAAGACAGACATTAAATGCAAACATCTGTTAGTGCAAACAAAAGCCAGGAAATTCAGCTGGGAGGGGGAGAGACTGAATCTGGATTCATTCCGAAATTACATTGGAATAGCTGAGAGGAGAACCTTGCCTGAAATTCCCACAGCATTTGTAATTTAGTTACAGTTCCTAGACTTGGACATTTGGGAGTTGATGGCAGGATGTTTTCACTGACATGCCCTTGGCTGAGGATTTCCCATCCCAGTGCAGCTACAGTGTGTTAACTCTGAAGGCTCTCGAGGAGACCCTGTTACCTGATCTGGTGGGGAAAGAGATGATGGAAGAAACCATTTATTTGCAGAACTTAGTCTGTTTATATCCAACTTCCTCACTAACTTGCGTGGAAGAACTCTTAGGCTTGCCAGGTTAAAGGAGCTGCAATCAGCCCTGCACAGGTCTGTTATTATGGATTTCCTACAAACCCCCAGCAGGCACAAGCTCAGCTCTTACTCTGGGGCCTGTCTTTGCAACAGCATGTGGGTAACTGCATCCTGGAGGGGTTTGGGGCATTTGGACAGGATGCTGGAGGTGGATCCTAGTCCTGTGCCCTGGCTCCAAGCCTTGATCCAGTCAGCATCCTCTGACACAGGCTGCTGGGCAGCTGTGGGGCTCAGTGGAGAGTGCTAACCAGACCTCGGGAGCAAGCGTGGTAAACAGACCACACTCTGCCACATCCTTGGCTGGCTGGGAATTAAGGAAGTTAACAGATTAAACACTTAAAAATAACTTTCATTTCTTTCACTGTAAGTCTTTTAAGCCTCCAGCCATTTAGGAGGTACAAAGGGGACAGTGACCCACAGCAGTCAGCTGTGTGTTAGCAACAGGCAGAGCTGTTTGAGATGCTTTGGCCCCATCATCTTGCTCTGTATAAGCACAGACAACAAGGAACTCGGAATTGGGATTTTTAGAGCAAAAGGGTGTGAAATAGGATTAGCTGATTCACAAGAAGGTGCAGTGACACTGCAGTGTATTTACTGAGGAAAGTGAAATCAATAGGAGTACTCTGCTGCCAAACTGAGCAGAAAAGTCTCTTGAAGAAAATCAATCTTCTTTACAGACTCATTAATGTAAAGATCAATTCACATTAAACTGTAATTAAACAGAGGGCTAATAGGAGAAGGGTAAGCGATCTACTGTGCCCCAGGCAAAATATATCATGTAAAATTTGAAAACTAAATACATGGAGAATTGGAAACTGGGAGTGGCAGGGAATATGCTAGGACTGCTTTAAAAAGCGCTGATGAGCTCAGATGCTGGTTGGGGCAGCATGATCCTGATGGAAAGGAGGGTACTCTATGCTATTCCAGCTGGATGTCAGGTAAGACAGGTCAAAGACTTCAGCCAGCCTCTTCCATTTCACTTGCATGGTTTCTTGTAGAGCTTTTCCTCTGTAGTGCTGGGGATTTCACTATAATTCTGCTTAAATTAGCCACACTGTTAAGATTGCGACCCTTGTTTCTTGTTTTACTTCGATTTTTTTTGACTCTCATTAGATCTTTGTCCTAGATTAAAGTTGGTTGGTCTTGGAGGTCCATAATGTGACAGAATCAGGATCACACTATTGAGCCTCATTATTTCACGGTGAAGGTTTGGGAAAGCAGCTGTTACTTTATTTCTGTTTGCTCTGCTTCACTTGTGTTGTCAGATGGGGTTCGCAGAGACTCCTTCTGAAAACCCGTGTGGTCTATTAGATTCTTTGAGCTGCTGTTTTGCTTCCACCCAAGACAAAGGTGTCTTGCTTTGTGAGCTGAAACAATGCTGGGATCTCACAAATACACCTTCCTTTTGGCAAGGTTTCCCAGGAGCTGAGGTTGAGATCTGTGACTTCACTCCATCTTTGCTTTTCAAGATAAGATGGTGCAGACCTGGTTGAGCATCAGAACTGCAGCTGCAGCTCGCTCCATGGCAGCCTCCAAGGGTGACCCCTGTTAGAGGGAAGAGCACAAAGCTGCTGCCATCTGTGCTGTTCGTAGAGCTCAGCTCAAGCCCGAGCTGGTCCCTACACGAGGTGTGAGCTCACTTCGTGTTCCTGGCTAGGCCAGAGCACAAACCCCTGTGTAGGCGGTGTTGAGAGCTGGGAGGTTTGGCTTACAGGAAGAATGAGGTTTGAGCTAACACGACAGTACAGACGTAGCCTTGGAGGCCATTTGTGGCCTGGGATCCTGCTGTGCTAATTGCTGTACAAACAGAACAACTGCCTTGACCCCCAAGGGGTTTAATCTGCAAGTCATCTTTGCTGGAGTTAAAAAGGGATGATCTAACAATTAGAAATAAGGAGACTACTCTGTTAATTCCATCTGGGTCGCAGCAAGAGGTTTTGTGCTCATAAGCACAAAATCCAGATGACTCAGACGCAGCCGTGCGCGGGGTCTGGTCGAAGTCAGCAGGCTCTGCTTGTGCAGGACGTGCCTTGGGCAGCTCAGAAAACCACGCTGGCTTCCACTCTTCCTAATTACTGGCCCAAAGAAAACTTTCTCTGGGAACTAAGGCAGAGTGGTGTAGGCATGTGTAGACACATAAGTGGGAGAAGATTGACCCCCAGCCCCTGCTTGCATCACCTACGAGGTGTAAAATCTGCAGTGGCCAATTCTCTGGTGTTTGCTTAGACAATTCCCCTTGGAGATGGAGAGAGTTGCTTTCTGAGAGTTTGGTCCACACTACAGGCTATACTACTGGGTTTGAATGTGAAATACATTTATATGGAAAGGGAAAATGGAAAGAATGCTGACAGGCTGTTCGGTGTGCAGCAATGTACAGGCATAGGATATTCTGAAGCCCACCTCTTAAGTTTGTTTTGCTCAGAGTTCATATTAAGGCTCTGGTGTGTAAAACGGGCAAGTTTTTGAGGCCAAAGACTGCAGGAGCCTTTCCCAGTGGAGGAAACTCTCATTAATCATGTGCTCCCAAGCACCAGAAGAGATGCTGTTTTGACTTCTCTTTTGGGCGGTTGGAACTGTTCTAATCATTTGCATGTCCTCTTTGAGCTTTTAGATATAACATGAGCACATGGAAATGGCAAAGGATCTGAGGCTATTGCAGGGAAATGAGTAATCATTTCTTCTAGAAAATCAACAGCAGTAAAGCACACAGTTATCAGACTCAACAAAAGAGCATCAGAAAGTAATCTGGGCACATACAGCAGAGTGTAAAAATTGGCCAGAGGATAGAGATAGTGAAAGTTGGTGGCAGCTCATGAAATACCAGTTAGCCCCGGAGGCTGCTCTATTATGTATTTAGTAACAAGGATAAGCATTTTGTGCAGCCGTGGCAGCTTCTTCTGTGAACAGAGAATTGCTTTGAGCAAGGCCAGCTCTGCTCTGGCATCTGTGTGCTGCTTTGCAGGCCGTGCTGGGTTAGTTTGTGTCTGGGGGAAGGAGAGGCCACCAGTGGTCTTGTGGGACAGAGCACAAGGTTAGGAGTTGGAATATTGGAAGAGGATCTTTTTGTGCATGACTTACATATTCGTTACACCCCAAAGTAAATTCCCCATTGGGTGGAACTGCTTCCTCTGGGCTGAAGAGGATGGAACTCCTGGATGTAAAGCGTCTCCAAGGGCAGGTGTATACTTTATGTACAATGCACAAAGTGGTTTCCAAGTTCTGTCCCTCTGCAGATCAAGCCTAGATCAGTTGTTAGGGTCATTTGCAACCACGATCTTTTGTTAAGGTCAGTATGAAAAATAGCTTCGTATTTGAGCCTTAGAATAGCCCAAACTTGCTACTATTAATATCTGTGGTTGATGGACTGTCTCAGTTAATGGCATATGGCAAATAAAGCACACGTCTACAAAAGCAATTCCTTTGTTACTCTTCACAGACCAAGCAGATTTCAAATATAAATAACTTGCTGAGTTGAAAGTTTTTTTAGCATATTGAAGTTTCCTGCCTAAAAACTGCTGGCAGTGGCAATTAAGTTTGCTCAGAGGTGAGTAAAAGTGAAGTTGAAGCTACAGTAAAGTTGAATTATTTTGGGGTAAAATCTCTCTCCATTTTCCTCTCTGAAAGCTTGGTCAATTCAGTTTTTTAACAAAACTGCACATTTTCAGGAAGCTCTCAGTATGTGTTCCTGCTTACCTGCTGAGATTGACCAGTTGGCCTCAGTTATCCTGGTTGTATCCTGGTGCTTGCTCAGAGCATGAAATAGATGCCCAGAGAGGAGTTAGAACAGGGGTGGGCGTTTAAGTTGGGTGGCATAAAACACTGGCACCGTTAGGAATAATGTAGTGTGAAGAAAATGTTCACTTGAATTGATCCTTCTATGTGCAGGTTGTAAGAGATTCGCAAAAAAGTCCACAGAAAGCTCATTTCTAACTGAATAAAAGCCAGCTATGTGCTGGATTTTCTCTTATTTTTAACCCATGTCAAATTCCTCAGTTAATTGCAGAAGTGAACAATAGAGATCATGTCAAAAGTGATTATCTTGCAAAAGCAGCCCTGCTGTGGGTGTGCAGTGTGGAAAATGTGATTGCTGGTTAAGATAGATGAGAAAGTGATCTGTCACACCTTCAGATGAAGTGATCACTTGAGAGGCCACCCTCCCTCACGTTTGCGTGCATAACTCCTGCTTGTTAACAGGAATTCCACGTGAATATTGATTGGGAATAAGTGGTTGGGTGAGTACATGTTCTGCCTGTCAAACCATTTAATGTTCAATTGCACGTCAGGGAAAATAGCAAAGGTAGCTGGAAAATGAAACAGGAGTGCAGTGCTGTGTGAGTGAAAAGACAGCTGTGTTAGTGGTCAGATCTGAGCTGATAAAAATGAGTTGGGGAGAGGTAGAATTAAGAGTTGATGACAAAAGAAAGAATCTATAAATGGCTCATGGATTTTAAACTTAAATATAATTTCCTGTCCAGTCTATCTACTGCAGATCACACACTGTGCAAGCAGTTGCTGAGCAGGGTGGTCATTAGCATGAGCAATCAGACCAAGGGATTGGACTTTCTGTAAACCCTCAGATGCCCTGGAAAAGGAACACCTTCTGGTGATCTTACCAAGATATTTTTGCTCTCAAGGTTGTTTTCCTGAGAGAGCAGTCATCTTTTTCAAAATAGGAGGAACTGAAGAAGTAAAGGGTCTTACTAAAGAAGCTTGAAGAACTTACTGGCTAAGTGGTGGTGAATGCTTACACTTGACTTTACAAGATCTTGACCAGGGAAGCTTGAACAGCCTGTTTCACACCAGCCTGCCTTAACACAGAGGCAGTTCTACTCTAAAACACAAATTTCCTCTTTCCTGGATGTTTTGATACCTTGTTCTGGGGTTTCCCAAAGCCACCCTTCCTACTTGATGAGCTTTATTGGCAACAGGGTGCCTGGTCGTGTGAAGAGCAGCTCTTTTCTTTGCTAACTGCTTTTCCTCATAGGAGCTATTTCTTCTTGCAGGCTGAGCAGTGTGAGCAGAGCTCAGTGAGGTCTGCCCAGAGGCACTCCCTGTTCCTGTGACCTTGCTGACAAGACAGATAAGCCCTTTCAACAGAGCACAAGTGTGTGTCATGTTGGAGCAGACAGAACGCCAGCCTATCTACATCTCTCAAGTGTTAACAGGAGTTTGACCGGCCAGTCAAAAATGTGTTTCTTCAAATGCTGCCTTTTTCAAGAGGCAGGTCTTTTAGCAGCTTCTGCTGCAAATTCCATGAGATGGAGTGTTTCATGGTCTGGAAGATGAATTCAAGTGTGTTGTCCTTTCTTTACATCCCTTATCATCACTGTAGTTAAATCCACCTGCTTTCATTGTGTTCCTGTCAAAGGTGGGGAAAGCCCCTGTGTCACACTTAGAGACACAGACAGTGCATGCTATCAACAAGTCTGCTTGCAGTTACAATTTGGATTAAAATTGCAGCATCATGGATGGAGCCATTGCATTTGGTTTGCACTTGAATTGCTTCTCTGCTTGTGTTATTTTCCCCTCCTCACTCCCATGGAGAGACAAAAGCAAAACAAAACCACCCACAAAACACATGCACTCTCTAGGCTGTGGTGGATCTTATTTACTTTGATCATGTATTACACAAAGAGAAACTAAAATCAGTATCAGGATTTAAGGATAAGAGTGCCTCCATGCCCTGTGCTTTTGGACCTTCTTGGCTTTCAAATGGAGATGCCATCCTTGTTGATTAGAAGCACAAAACTTGCATGCAATGAAATGAAAGGAAGCTGCTGTTTCTGCTCCAGCCCCTGCTCTGTGCTAGTACAGTTGACATCTGGGCTGGATCTGATTTTTAGATGTCTGTTCTTCCTTATCACAAACCTGGCCCATCTTTGAGGCCAGTGATAAGGTGGGGGGCCTTGGCAGCAGCCCTGACACGGGCACTGTGCTAGTGTGGGGCTGTGGAGAGCAGGAACTCATCAGAGCAGCAAACTGGTGGGGTGAAGCTGGCCCCTTTCCTGGCTTCAAGGAGTTGCTTACGCATTTAATTTGTGATAGAAAATTGAGTTTGGCTGGCATCTATCAGCGGCAGAAGAAAGCCCTTGAGGGAGGAGCACAGGAGGAAAAGCCAGCAACAGAGCAAGAGAGTAGCAGACCAAAGATATGAGATGTAGAGCAGGGAAACACTGACCTGACTGTCATCTGCCAGCAACTGAATGACTGCTTTCAAATACTGATGCAGCTCTTCCTTCAAAGAGGCTCTGCTGAGCGCCACGACCCCATTCAGACAGCTGGTGCAGAGCCCTGTGGTTTCCTGCATTCTTGAATGAAAACTGCCATTTACCTTATATGACTCTCTTCCTTCTATTCCCATAGGACAATTCTCCTCCTTAGCAGAGTTCAGCACTCAGAAGAGCCTCTCCTGTCCTTTGCAGCCTTTCGCAGTGCTTGCTCCAGATGGAGGTCAGAGAATGTGAGAAGTGACAGGAGTGGTGGTTTGGACAGAGAGCTGGAGGGGGGGGTGAAAGGCTAGTACAGCTTTGAGTGCTTGCAAACTGCTCCTTTCGAAACCAGCAGTGATGCTGTTAAGTGGCTTAGAGATCCTGTCCCTCCCGTGTGCCTTTGGCCAAACTGCACCACAGGCTGGGCAGCCCCTGCTGAAGATACCTGGCCCCAACCCTTGCAGGTGCACCCTCCACTGAGGGAGATGTGCTCAGGGCTCTGCAGATAATCACCGAGGTTTTCATTCTGATGATTTGGGGTCAAGCTGCACTCGGGGCCATGAGGTTGTGCTCTGGTACTGAGTTCATAAAAGTTCAGGGAGGCTGTGCCAGACAATGAGGGATGCTCTGCACAGCCTGTTTAATGGATCTGTGCCCTTTGTGTATACATCATTCTAAAAGCTGCTGCAGAGCACAATCTTGATGAAACATCCAGTGTAACCAGAAGAGAGCTGGTCCTCTTAGAACCACCCAGTCGCTGATGGGGGGACTGTGCCCATAACAGAGACTGTCTTGTATTCAGGAATCTTAATTTGCTTTGATGTCATAGCAGGTTGTGTAATCTGCTGAAGAGATAAGACAGCCTCTGTTTTAAAGATGACTAATTTCTAATCCTGCTCGTCCCACACATTTTGTTCTCTTAATGAAATGAAATGCTGAAGGCTTAGGAAGTTGTATGTGGCAAAAAATATCCAAAATCATATGGTGGCAAGTCGAAGTCCAGTGAGAGGAAATGCAGATCAAAGTGAGGGAGAGAGCTTTGAAAAATGACATGACTTACCTCAGTGGTTCTAGCACACAGCGTAAGGTCATGTAAGAAGTCAGAAAGTTTACATAAACAGTGCTAGTGCAGAAATATTCAAGGAGAATATGTATCTCACTGGTTATGTGGTGGTTTTGGGTACAGTAGAAGAAAGGCTTTCCTTCAGGCAGTTCATACTTAACCCAACAAAACCTATTGATGATTGTTCATCAGATCCAGGCCTTTGCTTATATCCAGCAGCTATGAAAGATTCTAAAGAGAAGGCTTGATCCCTGCCTCTTATCCATGTAACCTTTTGAAAGGGCTGAGAGTGTGCCTGGCAGCAGGATAACATCTGCCCATGCTTGGGTACCCCGGGCAGAAGGATGCTCTGAGGGCACTGGGAGTGCACCAGGGTCAGTGGTTGCAGCCCATCAATGGGAGAGGCAGATGAGCTGGGTCCCGTGAGTGGCCACAGAGTAGCCTTTAATAGACAGTGAAAACATAGCCCCTGGGTCACACTGGGCTCACATGAATAGTCCTCTTGACTGCAGAGGGTGAGTAAGAGTTTGCTTGTGGGAATAGAGTTCATAGCACAGCCCTCTGCAGGTGGCAGCTGCTCCCAGGCCCAAAGGGGTGAATTAGCAAATCCCGTCTCCCAGACTGATTTCTGCCTCCAAACATCCATGACCTGGAACAGAGACACAGTCACTTCACTGTGGAACGTTGCATTTTTTTCCATCTTCTCTATCTTCAAAAAACCCCCCCAAATCCAGGCTGTTTTTTAACGCCCCTGTTGTCCCAGCTGTGTGTAGCTGGGGGTAGTTTGCTTCATGCTTCTCCATCCTAAACCACAAAACAGGGTGAGAACGTGACCTGATAAATAAAAGCCCCCTGGAATATATCTGGTTTGAAGCTGATGTACAGTAGATGAAAAAATTGTCTTCAGATTTTCTGCTGTACTTTGATATAGTTGGAGTAGCTCCATCAGCTTGTTCCTGCATTATTCCTATATATGATTTTAAGTGAAAAACAGTGTAAAATGGTCATGGAATTTGTTTGCTGCATTTTAGACCTTTTTCTGAAGGAGTGCTAGAGAGACGGAAGATCCTGACTTACGGTTTTAGGTAGAGCATATTAGTCTTTAAGGGGAAGTTTAGATAGCCATAAAAAATTACGCAACAAAAAAGTGGCTTTTTTCAGTGGTTTGGGATTTGGTGGGGTTTTTTTTTGGTTTTGGGCTTTTTGGGGGTGGTGTTTTTTGGGTTGGTTTGTTTTGCGTGGCTGACCCTAAAATGCAGTGGCTGCCTGGCCTGACACTGCTCTGCTCTTGTGTGTGCAGCCAGCACCTGAACAAACAGAGCAGTATCTGTGACAGCCTGGGAATCCGCCAGGATTCCTCAGGGAAGGAGTGTTTCAGAGCATCTGAGAAGAGTGGGGGCTGCTTCCATGCATCCTTGCTTCCTGTCCAAACAGCAACCCGTGCAGCCTTACTCTGAAAGGACAGTGAAGCAGTTCCCATAAGCAAATACGGTTTTTGTGTTGGATAAAAATACTCATTCTAGTGACAGTACAAACTCTTGTGCCTCGTGGATTATTCTGGAAAGACTGATATGACAACACAAAGTGTCAGACAACTGGTGGGGCTTTCCAGAGCACTTGGGAAGTGTGAGGGCTCATGCACATCAGGCAGTTCAGTTTTTCTGGGAAGGTCTCATGTGAAGAGGTGGAGGATGGTGTGACACAGATTCCCAGCATGTCACCTGCATGTTTACTTCATCTTCAGCTGCAGAGATGGCTTCATTCTACTCCAAGGCAGACATTTCACAAGTTACAGTAGAGAAGAAAAAGTTTTCTGAGAGAAGTCTTTGGAAGTAAAATTTGTGAGTAAAATGTTAAAACCACATAAGAAGTTCTGCACTGATAAATTGTTTGAACTTTGAGTCAAAGCTGATGTGTTGGTCCCAGTGACATTCTTCCCCTTCCTTCTTCCCATATGTTGATAAAAATCGCTTAGGAAATCTTCGGTTGTTGAATGAAAGAAGGTAACCAGGAAAAGCAGAAACATCTATGTTGCTGCTGTTGTAAATACTAATTCATCTTCCAGATTATCCGATTTACCCTTCTTGCCTTGTTAGGAAAATTACTCAGGCATTGCACTCTACTCTGAAACCATGATTTTATTATTTTTTGTGTTTGTGTAGTGAGCGACAGGCTAAAATCGAACAGCAAATCATGTAAGGTGAAAGCTTAGGAACCCATGTCTTTGATCTTCTTCAGTGTTTCTGGAAGGATCAGCACTGGACCTCCACCTCCTCTGAGCTGAGGAGGAGGAGGGCAGGTAGTTCCAGGCATGTGTTAGTCACAGTGTATGTGATCCATCTCTGGTTACGCTGCCTTTGATCTCCCTCTCTTTGCACGGCCAGTCTCTGACACCAAACCTTGCCTGTCCTTCAGTAGCAAACCCCATAACTCTTTCTGGCTCCAGCATTTTGTTACTTCAATACTTTGTCAGGATGGAAATACTAACCAAACCCTGAACTTCTTAAATCTCTCTCTTTCTAGTCCTGTGATCTCCCTCGTACGCTAATTTTGAAAATGTGCTGGCATATTAATAGAGCCCTGCCCGAGGTGCGGAGCCCCTCTTTAGAAGCTCGATTTTATTTTTGATGCCTATAACAGGTGCTGGTTTAATAGGTTTGCTGTATTAGAGCTTTCCTTTTTCTCTGGTGAGCCCGGCCAGATCTGTAAGCTGACACTACATGAAGGCCAGGCATGTGACTTCTCCCTGCCTTTAGCCTTGCTTCACACTGAACATTTACGCTGCAGACTCGCGGCAGCTACGGCGGCCTTAATTCGAGATTTGTCTAAACCAGGAGTTTTGTGCTGATTGTATTTAAATCAGCCCAAGCAAAGCCCCTTGTGCATTCCCATCTGAGGCTCTGCTCGCTTTGATTTTCCGCTGTCAGCTGCTGGGGGGAGTGAATGTGGCTCAAACAACAAAGGAACGTGTTTGTGCTCCTCTTTGCATCCATTTCACACGAGGGGTTTGAAGCTAAGGTTTAAATTAAACTGAGTGGAGTTCTCCTTGCTTGCTGCAAAGAGGAAGGTGAATTCTTCCCCTGTTAGGTCTGGTGGAAAATGTTTCACAGCCTGTTTATCAAATAAATATTCACAAAGACGCTTCGAATGAGGAAACGCACCGGGATTAAAGTGTAACTTTACCTCTAAAATACAAGCTGAGATTCCTGGAAATGCTGCAAGCCTTTGACTTTGCGCCACCTGTTATTTTCCTGCCGCCCCCTTCAGCTCCCTCCCGACTCAGAACAAACCCAAACACGCTCTGGCTTCGCTGGAACGTTCTGCTTGTTTTCCTCAGCCCGGAGGAGTGGAGAGCGCGCGTTTGTTTCCTCATGGGCTCCTCTCGGGCTTGGTTCAGCACAGGGCTGGCTGAGGTTAATCCAAACCTCCTGTAAGCCCAAGGTGTCTGTCCAAGGGCGGTGCAAAGTGCAAGGGCTGCGAGGCTGTGCGACCTCGGGCTGTTGAACCAGGATTCGGGCAGGTTAAACTGAAGGGCTGGAGGGTGGATCCACCCAGCTCTGCTCTGCGGCTGTCGCTGGTGCTGACCCGAGGGTGAAGGAGTTCCTGAACCAGTGCCATGTGTACAGAGAGTGTAAAAGTGGTCACTGCTGACTCTGAGTTACCTCGGCTTGGCACGGAGGTGTTCCACCTCCAGGTCTGTGTTCGCCGCAGATGAAGTGTCTGTGGGAATGACGTTGGGTATGAACTTGGAAGTTCAGTTGTTTTAGCCAGGTCCTCCCATATTCATAAACAAACCTAAATGGATTTGGATGGGCTCCTTAGTTCCTATGAGTTCTTTTTCACTTGAGCTGCTTTCACTCCGGATTTTTAGCCCTCAGCAAAGGCTTCATCATCCTAGCTGGATAGTCCTTTTCAGTGCACATTGGAAAGCCAGAGGTAGAGAGGGGTTAAAGAGCTTGCCCAAGGCAGATGAGTCGGTGCCAGAGCTGGGAATAGAAACCAAGAGACTTGGCTCCCACTCCAGGCTCTAATTGCACAATCTCACATTGAAGCCCTGTCATTGTATACTCTTAAGGTAACACTGGCTGAAGTGAGGCAAGGAAGGCTGTTTCCAGGCTGTGATACCTAAGGAGTGGGAAAAGGATACCTGGAGGTGTTGGTTGTGCAAGCACCAATTGTTTGTGCTTTAACGCCTGGTTTCGGCAACCGGTACTAAAATCTGATCTGTCACATTTGAAACCAACCCAGTGTGAAGTGGTTGGGAAAAATCCAGCCCTTTTCCAGTCAGTGATAAAGGGGAGAGGCAAATTTGTAACATCGCTGGTCTTTTTTTTTTTTTCTGTAAAACTCTCTTGCGATGAACAGGGGAACAAAGGCAGGAGAGCTTAGAGGATCCAAGCAGTAACAGCAAGGGTTAAATCACATTTGGGCTCCTACCAAAAGAATGAAAAATAAATTGTAATCAAGCTAGCAAAAGGTTTGGGCTATGTTGCCTTCATATCACATGCTGTGTATAGGAAAAGTCACAGGCTTTGTTTGAAGTGCAGTGCCTTGAGAGGGTGCAGTGCTTTGCAGCGAACTGTCTGACATTCCCCAGCTGGGACTGGCCCGGGATGGTGTTTGGAGCTGAGAGTTACATTTGGAGTCAGCCCATGTTTGAAGGAGACTGGGAGAGGGAGAGAAATGAGCCAGTTTTTCTGCCTGTGTAAAATAATGTATCCATCTCATCTGCCAGCTGCAGCACATGAAAAGCAAGAGGCGAACAGACAGAAGTCACCTGGAAACTGCGAACATGGCTCAAACAAAATAGTTCTTTCCTGTCCTTTTCTTCCCTTCTTCAAGTCTGCCTTCTGGGATGGGTTGGGAGATCTGGCAGGCGGGCAGAGTGGATATATGTTGAGCAACCGAAGCACAAAAATATTAATACTCAAAAAAAAAAACAACAACCAAACATTGGCTTTTGAAGAGCAGTTCATGTCCAAATTCACTCTGTGCTCTCAGTCCCTCGCAGACTTAACTGCCCTGTGTAGGGATTGTCAGGTGATTTATAGATTCTCCACGTTCGTTTGTACAAGCCTTCATTTCCTGTTAATTTACAGCCAGATTCATCTCAGCCATCACAGCTTAGATGAGATCAGAGCTGAACTCGCAGCCCCTGCTTCAGGAGAGCTCCAGAAAATGTGCTCGTGGTTTGCTTTCAGTTATGTCTGTGTTGAGGTGCTTTCCTGAATCAGGCTTGGACACACATTTAATGGGCGCTTTTCTTTCGAGGAGGAAAAAAAAGAGTAAAATTTCTGAACCTTCTGATGCTACTAAACAGGTTAATTGCAAAAAACCCCCTAGTCCTAGGGGGAAAGAAATTCCCCTTGTCCATGTGTTTAGTTAATAGAGGTCACAAAATTCTAGGTATAGCGGTTTTCCTGTATTTTAGTCTCACTATACTATAAATTCAGTGTACCTCTGTCCTACTCAGTGCACGGATGTGAAAATTCAGACTTTACTGCCAGCTGTAAATGAATATTGGTCCTTTGGATAGCAGCCATGTTATTGCCTTTGAAACAGTTATGGTTATGGAGACCTGTGTGCAGGTAACCCATGGAATAACCAGTTTGGAGACATAAATTATGACTTTCCTTTGATTTTTCTTGACACCTTGTTGCATTGTATTAGCAGCACACTGCTATAGTGCTGTAAAATTTGTCCTTAATGTTTTCTGAGCCTGCACTGCAT
This sequence comes from Oxylabes madagascariensis, assembly GCA_013400675.1. Lineage (NCBI taxonomy): Eukaryota > Metazoa > Chordata > Aves > Passeriformes > Timaliidae > Oxylabes > Oxylabes madagascariensis. The sequence continues at coordinate 14,620 of VYZR01025909.1, forward strand.
TAATTATCATCTAAACTCTTCAGCCAAAGTAGTGTTTCGGTGCCTGTTTCCCCAGCGTTAAGCAAGGGCCATATGCTGACTGTTTAAAGGGTGAGTCTCCCAAAAGCAAATTGTTCTGGGGTTGCAGATTTTGCACTCTTCCTGTTGCGGACACCAGCAAATGTTGTGGTGAAACAATCTGGTTTTAATAACAGGGAGGGTAAAGGAGCAGATCACGATGTGGGGAGCAGCTCCCTTGCCATGTGCTGCTGGCATTTTCTGTCAAAGAGAGGAGGTTTTCTTCCCAAGGGGCTTGTCTGAACCCCTGGGAGAGCCTGAAGTGGGGGTGAAGCTGGAGAAGATGGGCTCCTAAAGAGCTGTAAGCCTCAGTGCCCAAAAAGCTGTGTCAGACATCCCTCAGTTTTTTGTTTCAAAGGGCTGATGCTTTGTCAGGGGAGCTGGGACTTGCATTCAGGAGTGCTTTCACTGGCTGCTCTCCCCTCCTCTGCTCAGCCCGTAGGTATCTGGATGGATTGAGGCACAGGACTTGTCTGAACTCTCTTTACTATCTCTTATTATTCAGCAAGTTCCCAAGTGTCTGGTGAGCGTCTCTGTTTGGAGTGCCTCACTCACAGCCTTGCCAGTAATATCAGTGACTGGTCTAAATTCACATCAGGCATGTGCTCTGCCTCTTGTGACTAATGCACAATGTATTTTTTAAATTGATTACGGTTCTCTACTGACTCAGGCCAGAAAGGAGTCAAGAGGAAAGGACTCAGTAGAGGGGGTGATTTTTTACTTAGACCTTGTTGAGTACAGATGAGGTTTAAAGGTATTTAACTGTTTGGTAGCTGTGGAAGCCCTGAGGGCAGCTGGTAGGACTTTCTCTAAAGAAAAACCTTGAATGGAACCCGTCAGGCTGTCCTGGTAAGGCAGCAAGCACAGCTGACCACTGCAGGATCTGATCCTGCAGCTGGTGCTTGGACAGGCGCTGGCACTGCAGAGTTGTCCTAATCCCACAGTGGGACAAAAGTAGCAAAAGATAAGGAAACGCCTGCAGGAACATTTGCAAGCCTTCTTATTTCTGTGTGTTACGAATCATTGCAACACAGTGCCAAGCTGGGAATTTTCAGAAGAATCCTTAGGAATTAAGAATGTTATGTAACTTTTGTTGAGTTTGTATTTACTTATTTGTTTCCTTCTCTGAAAGTTGCACTCTTGGCAGGTTGGTTAAGCCACTGATCTGCACTCCTTGCCTTTGGGATTTTAAAAAACAGCCCTGTAGTCCTTGCATGTGACAAATCCAGTTTGGAAGTTCAGGCTTGTAGGAGAGCCTAGATGAATGGAAGAAAAACTGATGAATGGAGTCAATAGTTCTGCAGAAGGAAGAAAGTGTCTGGAAGCCTGCAGATACCTGTGAGCTGCTCTCTAGCCAGAGGAGCAGCGAGGGGATTTGGGAATGTCTCTCTGGAATGGGTTTCTCTTCAGACAGCTGCTGAAAAATCACCATAACTCTGAGTGTACAAACTCAGGGCCAGCCTGGGGGCCTGCTGCAGCCTCGGATATTCTCTCTGTTTTTCTAAGAGAGCTAAATAGTCTCTTTTTCTCCTCCTGACTGTTTCAGGCATCACAACAGGATCCGCAGCATTGAAGCCGGTCAACTGCAGCCCTACGTTACCCTGGAAACGTTGGACCTGAGCTTCAATGACATCACGGAAATCCGAAACGGCTGCTTTCCACAGGGACTTCACATAAAGGAGCTGTGAGTTTTTCTTCTTGGGAACTGCTTTTGTTGAGTTACCACAGCAGAGAAAAGGGCCTCAAACCTTTAAAAAAAAAAAAAAAAAGTAATGAACATAAGAAGTATGGGATTATTTGTTGGGATTTTAAGTGCAAAGGAGTTAGAAGGCAGCACGTTGTCGCTGTTGTCAGGTTATTTTTTGAGTGCTGTTTGGCTTCTGATGTAGCTATAAAGAATGCAAGTTATTATTAATTATATTGCAGAGAAAAGGTATCATTCAGGTATCCTACATCCTTCATGTGTGGCTGTCTTTACAACTGCAAACCCAAGTGCATCTAGAGTGGAGAGAGAACGACTATTTCATCATTAAAGTGGCTTTCTGAATATTGAGAACAGAAATGTCTCTGATTATTTAAAGAAAATGGGGTCAAGCAGAGTAACACCCTCCCAACAGGATGTTTGCCTATTCAGAGAAACATGAAATTGTCTGTATTTTAGGTACCTGTGAAGAGATGCAGGCAAATAGTCTGCCTGCATTAAAGTTTACACCAAAGTTTGTGTTCCTGGCTTGCAAGAGGGTATAAGAGAGTGGTGTTGTGACTGATGTTTGCCTGTCCTGCAGAAACAGCCCCCTGTGGCTAAGACTAGGATCCAAATAAGAAAGACCTCTGGGACAAATACTGAGGGGGAAAAATGGGGAATGAATAGCATCATCCTACACTGGAATAGTCTCCAGTTTCTGGCTTCCACTCCTGATTGCCTTGTTCAAGTAGGAGGATGTCAGGGAGCTCTTTGGAAGTGCCCAGCAATTCTGCACATTCATCACAGGCTCTGGGAAAGGCCCTGTGCCCTTTGTGCAGCCAGAAATTCAGCTGGTTTGAAGCCATCTCTGCAGTTTCACCAGCTTGTCTGGAGACCAACTCAACGCTGATAAAAGGTGATTTCTGGCAGAACTGTTCATTTTTCTGCTGTGATTTATTGCAGCTACCTGGGGAGCAACAGAATCAGCACCCTGGAGCCTGGTGCTTTTGATAGCCTGTCACGGTCCCTGCTAACACTTCGTCTGAGCAAAAACAGGATCACTCAGCTTCCTGTCAAGGCATTCAGGCTGCCCAGGCTAATACAACTGTGAGTACAAATGCCCACTTTAATTAAGCTCAGGCACACTTTATGGAGATAAAATGACCCTGGGGGTGTGCACACCAAATGTCACCCTTCCTCGCCTACTGTCTATAAAATGTGGAATCCACTATGCAGAAGTCCTCTGCCAGCTCCTAGGAAGACACACTGGGAGAGAGTCCTTTTTGTCTTGTAACTCTTGGCTTTTCAGGCCCTTGTTTGGATCAGGTGGGAAGGGAGGGAGGGAGGAATGCTGCAGCAGACATCAGCATCTTTGGCACTTGTCAGAGTGAGACAAATCCATTCCCTTGCACGATGCTGGTGTCTGTGGTGCAAGAGAGGTTTGCACGACATTTCTATTGAGAGTGACGGCACTCAACTGCCATGTTAGTGTTTCAGGCCACACAGGTATCTTTAT
>VYZR01025909.1:22091-42371 GCA_013400675.1 Oxylabes madagascariensis
TTTAGCAGAGACCCGTGGGCACCTGTGCCACTTCTTGTACTTCTTTCTTTGTCCTGCATGCCCAGAGCTGCTGCAGCAGCTTCTGTTTAGCTGGCCCACTGTTCAGAAAAGCTCAGTGCTTCAACGGGTGCTGCATAAAAACAGCACTGTTTCTTAAGCTGTGGCACTATTACTTTGAAAGTTTGACAATTTGAACATTAGGCATTTATCTCGGTTGGTCTTTAAATTTCTGACTTCTGCAAATTGGTTTTGACTGATGGAAACTCTGTGTTGCAGACAGTATTACTCCACCTCATGGGATACCTAGAAACCAAGCTGGCCATTCTTGGTGTTTTCTTTCTATAAATAGTTTAGTCATTGCAAGAATTACCTCAAGCTTCCAAAACTCTTGGCTTCCAGGTGTGTTTGGGAGGTCCCAGGTGATGAAGGCAGCATGTTTCTGGGTGCTGCTGTCACACAACTGAGACTCTGCAAATACAAACTTGAATGGGATGCTTTAAGCCCAGTTTACTTGCAGTGGAGCTTGTCTCTGCAGTGACATCTCCTTCTGGGCATTTCCTTTGTGATGTCCTTGAATTTCTATCTTTTTTTGACAAGAAATGCCCACACATGCATGTGTCCACATGGGTATGTAGAAAGGTGTGTAGGAATGGCTGAAATCCCAGTTCTTTTTGGAAATTCTTTTAGCATTTGACCAGTGCTGCTTACCTGTCAATTCTTTCTGATTTTTCTCCACAGCCACTTGGAATATAACAGCCTGACAGAAGTGAACAGTGGCTCTCTCTATGGCCTTTCCTCTCTGCACCAGCTCCACCTCAGCAACAACTCCATATCCCGCATCAACCCCGATGGCTGGAGCTTCTGCCAGAAGCTGCATGAGCTGTAAGTTGGTTTCTGTTGTGTTGTGTAATGTTGGCAGGAGAGAGGGGAGTAAGTTTTCTCAAGGCTTTTACAGCTCCCGTTGTATCAGCCTGTAGAAATGCAGGAGCTGCAGGCTCCTAAGTGATGCCCTTGTTATTTATGATGTTATGACCTTCAGAGCACCTGGTTAAAACACATTTGCACCAGAAACAAAGGCTAGAACCCACTAAAAGTGCACAGTGCCAAAAGACCCTGGAGAGTTTGTGAGCTGTGGCTTGCCAACATTTTTAGCTAGCGAGCTACAAGACTTGTAACTTGCCATATAATAACTGTACAGCCTGAAGGAAGTTTTGCTTTATCCTCTGTATTTACAAAGAACGTGCTTTCAACCAGCAGAGATTTGACCCTTTAAAGGCAGCTCTCCTTGTTTCTCCTGTTTACACTTTATCCTTCCTGTAGGGTTCAGTTGTTGAAAAGAAAATACCTTGGCTCTGCTCTCCTGAGGTTTCCAGCTGGGAATACAGCCTGACAAATGAAGGAAAGCCTTGCTGCTGAGGGCAGCCCCACAAGGGTGTATTTTGGGTCTGTGGCACTGCTTAATGCCTTTCTGAAGAGACACACAGGGATGCTTGCAGTATTTACAGAAGCAGCTGCCATCCCCTCGGTGGGACTGTGGAAAGCTTCGCTTTTTTCTCTGGTGAATTTGACACGTGGTCAATGGAACTGGAATTCATTCTGCTTGGTGCAGGGAAATGTTAAACATTGTTAGGGATTCTCCTATCCAGCAAAAAGCAGTATGGTAAAGCAACTTCCTGCTGCCAGAGGCCTCACTCTGCTCTCACACTAGAGGTTGGTATCTGCCCACCCAGCTGTGAGCCCTGAAACCTTTGGGCTGTGCATTCAGAGATAGGTAGACATGACACATGTAATTTTTTATGTTTAGAATTAACATGCTAGCCCTGTGATCTTCTCTTGAACCCAAATTATTTGTTCAGATGTTGTTATTTTTTGGGAGCACAAGGAAGTGCTTTATTTTTGGTTTTAGTTAAATACACACAGGATTGTTTAATTACCTAATTTTTCAAATTGCTGCAGGACTGCCCATGCCTGGCACAGTTCTGTGGACAGCTGCAGTTCCTTCACGTGTAGCTCCTCACATGATATTTTGCTAGATTAAGGGAGTGTTAATGGAGAGATCTTCAAGGCAGCAGATCAGAACTGGAACTGTGCTCTGCCTTTGATCTGGTCTGTTAAAATCTGAAGCATCAAAAAAAAGGGGAACCTGCCTTGCCAAGGCACTCACAGTTGAGTCCTTGGAATAGCCAAATGCAGATCACTGCACTGCACAGCTCTGAGAGCTTTCTGCTCTCAGGAGCAAATCTCTGGTCCTGTGCTGAGCTTTATTTCAGCCTGGGTTAGGTGGGATGGGTAAGGCCCATCTGCACCTCGCAGGGCTAATGTCAGAACTCCTTTAGGGGAGACCTAAGCTTGTTTTCTCTACATGGCACTGTCTTGCAAACCCTCAAGGTTTAGATTGGAGGTTGATTGTCATGCTGAGTCTTTTTTCTCAGGTATAGATTGGGATCTTATCCAGCAGGCAGTTCTAACAGCGAGCTGTCCTGTCTTAGAAGCTGTAATTGCAGAAACTCGGGTGCAGGACTCACTCATGCTGTGCAGGATGGGCTAGATTTGGAAAATGCCCAGTGGTGTGAGGTGGTGTGAGGCACTGGGGCGTGCCTGACCTGACTGGCAGGATTGTGCTGCAGTGTGAGGCCAGAGAAACAGTGGCTGAGATGGGAAAGGCGATTGTGTGGGTGTTGTCACATCCCTGCAAAGTGCTACAAGCTCTTCCAGGTGTTGCCTTGAGGGTAAGGCTGCTGCAGGGAGCCATCAGATCTCCAAACTGAAACTCCCACAGCCAGAGAGTTGCTGTAGGAGAGGTCTGTGCTGAAATGCAAGGGTGAGGAAAGGAAGCCGTAGATACATCTGGACTGACTGTTGCACTTTGTTAGTTGTGTATGTTTCATTCCTGATGGAAAGATTCTTGCTCACCTCCACTGTTGCTAAATCTCCTGGTTTCACTTACCCCAAAACACTGTGGTTGTACAGGGAATGAATTTCAAAGTCTTCTAAGGAGGGAGCTGGTCCTCTGAAGGAGGAGTTATCTCTCATTCAGTTGCTGGGACAAAACGTGACCCCAAGGCTCTGGTCTGATGTAAAAGCTGACAAGGGAAGAAAGCTCTTGCCTTGTTCTGAGCATGAGAAAGGGCTGATTGTATTCACCAGTCAGGTGCTAGAGCATCAGCATTATGGAAAAAACCACAGTGAGAGCACAGGATTTCATCAGAGGTAAATGGTGGCTTGGCTCCTGGGTCTTGCCTTTCCCTTTTTACCTGTACTTGGTCAATGGGAATGAAGTGTGCCAGAACAGGCTGGCAGTAGCAGCTCCAGTTGCACAACAGGGTTCTGGTTAACCCCTTTCTGTACCAATTCTGGAATGGTGCTCAAAATCTCCTACTTCTCTCCAGGCAGGAAGGGCTGTGTAGACAAACATTGCGTTTATTCATTGCAGTGATTTCTCACTGGTAGAGAGATGCCAGGGTTGGGGAAGCAGCAGAGATCTGCTGGCTTCTCTCAACCAGGTAATCCACACTGCTGAGCTGAGCAGTGTTTTGCAAATTGTCCTGTCCTGTGGCAGGAAACAGAGCCTGGCATGCTGAAGAAGCCACTGCCAGGTGTGATAGCACCTGAAACCTTCCCTGTGTGACACCACTGAGAGTCTCCACGTCCTGCTGCTCTCTGTCCATCTTGGGGTGACATCCAAACAAACAGAGGGAACATGCCTTCACCAGTTGTGGCAGGAGCTCTTATGTGTGGAATCAAAAGGAACTATTTGTTTTCTCAGCCAGGTTTAGGATTAACTTTTGAAAAAAAAAAAAAAAAAAAAAAAAAAAAAAAAAAATTTTAAGCCAAATTCTTTAATAGCAGGTGAGGACATAATTTTGACCAGATGCCAATTCTTCATAACTAACACTATAGCTTCTTTAGGAAGAAAGTATGTTGTCCCATACTTTCAAACTCATTAATCTTTGCTGAATTTTTTCCAGAGCTTACCCCCTGCCCACTCACACGGCTAAAAGATAGCAAGCACCGTTGCCAAGTAAATGACACTCTCAGTGCTTTGGAATATGTGTCTGTTTGGACTTAGGTTTTGGCTTTGCAGTGAATTTCATGCAAGACCTAGACACATTTTTAAGCAGACTCATTAACAGGCAGTACTAGAAGAGGAATTTGGAGGTTTGGAACTCGGTGAAATTTTTTTTTTCTTGTCTGTACAGTGAAGAATTTCAGTGCTTGTTCAAAAGTTTCACTTTTTCAAAAGCTGAGCAGCCCAAACTCTCACATCTTTTGAAGTGAGTGTACTCCCAGGTCACTAAGAAGGTGGTTTTGAAAATCTGGTGCCTGCTGCTACTCTGAGAGGTCCCTCATTTGACAATCCAAGCTGGCCTTCCACAGCAGGGCTTTATTCTGGATAGAAGGTGGTGGCACAGTGTGTGAGGTGGCTGCAGTAGCTTCCCAAGCCCTGCCCTCAGTGTCACACCTCCAAAGCCTCATCTGCACCTTGCTGGGAGAGAAAAGCAGCTGCCTTCTTGCCAGCTTCCAAACTGCTACAGGAGCAGTGCTTAAAACAAATCTCCCAGACCAGAGATAATGCAGGCAAGGGGAAGAGATAGATGGAAAAAAAAAACCCCTCCAATAGTTGTAAGTGGAGAGGATTTAAGGCAAACTCTGACAAAGGGGAGTGGGAGGAAGGAAAGGTGGCTGGTTTACAAGAGACACCTCCTTTCTGTGCATGAAAGGAAGCATTCAATTGCCTCGTGGTGAAATGCTTTTGGCTCTGGGCTGGGGTGGAGCGGAGGCACCCACACCCAGAGCCTGGGGCTGGCTGTGCACAAGTGCAGAACGATAAGACACCTCCTGAGTACAGGAGTCTGCACCCTGCCAAGAGCATGTGTGAGCTCCAAAATCCATCTGTGTGACATCACTCTGCACCTCGCAGGGCGTGGGGAGCAGGGCTGGCTGCTCCCTGTGAGCCTCAGAGGGAGCCCAGATGGGGGTGAGGGTTGAACACAGCCAGCTGAGCCCTGCCTGTACCTGTGGGGACACAGGGGTGCTGCTCCCAGCCCCTCACCCAGCTGCATGGTGTGGGGAATCATCCAGATCAACCAAGGCACAGAAAAATCTCCAATTCTTATGCATGCAGGCCTAAGTACAGAAGAGAATACAGGGTTCAAGCTGAGACCTTGGAAAAGGCTTCCAAATTTAGAGACCATAAGTAAGAATGTGGGTTTGCAATATAGATAGAGACATATTAAGCTAGGTAGTGGGAAGTTTTAAAGTTTGGATATAGAAGGGGTTACAGAAATAGTAAAAAGTTTTAAGGTGTAACAAGTAGTTTGTGTGTCACTATATGATTGGAAAAAAAAAACCCGCATTGTGGCAGGACATGTGATGGAGTTTAATTAGCTATTGGTGCCAAAGTTAAAACAATCTGTGTGGCAGTAGATTATTGGCTAATAAACCTTTAAAACCTCTTGTGACCACTGACTACGACCTCTGGGTGTATGCAGTGAAGATGTTCTCACTCCTTGAGGTTGAGGCAATAAATCACATTTTAAGATGTCTCTCAGTGGTCCCGATAGATGGGAGCAGGAGGAGCTCTCCCTGCTGTAGCTGACAGAGTGTGTGTGTGTTGGGTTGTTGCTCTCAGTCATTTCTGGGGCAGCCTCTCTCTGTAGCCTCCACAGAACATCTCCCCATAGCTGGGTACCAGCTGCCTCCTGCTCCCTGAGTGTCACCCAGGCTTCCCCATGGGTGTCCTGTGGCAATACTTGCAGGCTGCAATCTTATTTCCTAATCCAGTTGTTACTTATCCCCACGCAGTACATCCCCTGGTGCCAGGTGGTGGTGGGAGGCAGGCAGGGGTTGGCACAGAGGAGTTTGGAAAACACCAGGTGGATTGACAAGGGCTGCTGTACGTTTTTTTTTCCCTCAGGATACTCTCCTACAACAACCTGACGAGGCTGGACGAGGGAAGCCTGGCAGACCTTGGGGGGCTGCACGTGCTGCGGCTGAGCCACAATTCCATCAATCACATTGCAGAAGGTGCTTTCAGGGGACTCAAAAACCTCCGTGTCCTGTAAGTTGCTCTCAGCATTTGTCAGACCACACCCGTGTTCCCTCCACAGTTTGTGTTCTGCCAGGTGGTTCTGCTTTGAAGATGCTTTGGGTGCCCATGTCTGGCAGTTTCAGGTTCCTGAAGCCACCTCAGCTGACCAAAAATCCTTGAGGTCTCATTCCTGCAGCTAATACCAGTATTTCTTTTGCTATCATACTGACTTTAATTGAAATGATTAGAAAAGCTTAGTTTCTTTTGGGTCATTCTGCACTCAGAAGGAGCAGGGAATGATTCCTTCCACTGACAACACTGGAAATTTGAATATCCTCTTAAGTGTGCTATTGAGAACATCTGTGTTATTACTTCTTTTTTTTTTTTTTTTTCAAACTGAATATTGAATATAAAATTATGGGCTAAGATGATGTTAAGGAAAAAGCAATGGCAAAACAAAGAAATGTAGAGGTTGGGCTTGGGATCTGACTGTACCAGAAGTGTAACTACACATGAAGGCTTCACCCAGCCTTCAGTCCAGGCACAGAAATAAGAAGCTTTTGCAGGTACCATGCAAGTAACCAGAAGTCTTTTTCTTTAATGGAATTGGGCCCATGAAACTTTCTGTGCTCTGATTTTCATGGTAAACCCTGAAAAACCAAAAAGTTGCCAAGGGCAAAGTTTCATGTGCCCTAGTACTGAATTGCAAAACTGATCCGTCCGGTGCTGGCTGTGGCCATTTGCCACAGAGTTTTATTTGAAAACCTCTGACACAATATAATACCTTACAATGTGGTACTGGAAATGAGCTTGCCTAGTCCAAATACCAACTGGTGAGGCTTTAGGAGTAGTAGAGCCCATGAGACAGAGCAGTGTGACCTGCTGTGGGATGCAGTTGTAGCATTGTTCCATTATACACCGTTGAGAGCTGTGTTGGACTGAAGTACATCTGGGCTTGTCTTAGGAACATCAGAAGATGGGGAATCCAGTTCCATTCCTGCAGCTGTTGTCTTTGTCTCCTTACTGGAACTTGCAGGGCTGCTGGCTTCTCTCCTCCTCTCTCTGGGAGCTGCAGGCTCAGCACCTTCATCTGGCACACCACTAAGTTCTCACAGTCCTTGTGACAGCACCAGACACGTTCCCAGGCCGCTTGGGTTCAGCAAACTGATTTAATTCTTCCTTCAAAAGAAAAAAACACACTTTGATACTTTTATTCCTCTTCAGAAGCCCATTGTGGCCCGAGTCATTAAAAGGAAATGGGGACAGAAAACTCTCCCCTCTTTGCAGTACTTTTTGCATCTTACTCTTTTCTTTATTGAAGTTCATAGTGAAGGAAGTGACTGGAAAGTGAGTTTGGGTTTTGTTTGCTTTTTTTAAAGTTAAGCCAAAGCCTTTCAGCCACTGGGCATTCAGAAAGGGACCTCTCTGAGGCAGCTGTCAAGACTGGAACTAAAGGTTTCCAAAGAAAAATGGAGGGGAAGGGAAGCTGGTCCTTCTCTTTGCTCTGCAGTGAATGTGGAGCCTCTTTTATGTCCAGGGCAGAGGGGGGAGGCAGAGAGGGAGTGTGTGAGCGAGCTCTAATTTAATAAAGAGAAAGGCCTATTGGGTCCTGCACCTGGTGAAAAAGAGCTGAGCATGCTTTAATTATGGGCTATTGTTGGGGAGCCTTTGGTGGGTGTGAAACTGCTGAAATGTGGAGCTATTCAAATAGAGGTCAGGCCCGGAGACCTCTGAGCACAATGATTAACAAGGCTTCGAGCATTCAAGCTCAGCCAGCCAGAAAGAATAGGAAATTGGCAACAGGGGCTGGGAGAGGAGCTGGAATACAAAGAGAGCTGGGCCAAAATACCCCACTCTTTTTTTCTCCCTCTCTCTATTTTCACTCATTTGTTAAAAAGGTTTTTATTCCTCCTTTCTAACACTAAACCTTTGAGTTGCCACTGGATGAACAAGCAATACCGTTTTCTTTCCCTTTTTCAAGAAAGCACAATGTGTGGCAGTCAATTAAGAAAAGTGTGTGTCAGAGCTCCTGCAGGCTGTTCCCACTTGTCTGTCTGTGCCATGGGAAAGGCTTTGCTGCTCCAAAGACCAGTAGCCCGTGGTGAAACTGAAGAGGAGAAATGTCTGAGAAGGGATTTTCCCTTAAAAAACAAACAGGACAAGGGACATTGGCTTGGCAGCCGTAGGGAAAATGTAGAAACTGAGCTCCAGGAGGATAGATTTGCTCCTGTCCCACTAGGACAGTGCTGGAAATGCCAGCACATCAAAGCATTCTCCTGGACTCGTCTCTTTGGCCACCACAGCATTATGTGCGCCCACACCCCACGGGGATGTTGAGTTTTTTGTCCGTGCCTTTGGCACAGAGCAGCCCACAGATCACCCTGACATCCCCAGGGATGCTGGCTAAGGCCAGGGCTCTGCAGGGACGTGAGATTCAGGTCTCAGGCTTAAGGCAGCTGAGAAACAGGAGTCACAGCTTTTGGCCATCTCCCTTCACATCTTCAGTTCACCCTAAAGCAGAGAAAGGAGCAAGGACTGAGCCACCTGAGGGAAAACCATTCCCAGCTTGAAACTGGGGCTTTCTTTTAAACTTGCTTTCCCTTCTTGTCAGTTCCTGTGTTTTTGTGCTGCACAGAAACCCAGAAGCCACTATGATACCTGTGCAGCTTGTGTCTGGAGTGTTGCAAAATGCAGGGGGACTTGGTTTTTTCTTTTTTTGGTCTTAATATTTTTTTATCTAGAAACGTTCTGATAATAATCTTCAAAAGGTGCAAAAGGGAGTACCTGAGGGCTCAGGGGTTATCTGGATGGTGAAGTTTGCTTTGGTGTTGTGTTTTGCCAGGTTTTAAATCAGAGTGATGTAACAAAACCAACAAAGCCTATTTAGTTTTTCTTTCTTTTTACTTAACATTGGAAATGATGAATTTCTGTCTGTGTTGCTGGGTATTCATTGCTAGCTGGATTTAAAAGCTGGGAGGGAAGGATTTTCAAACAGTCTGTTTAAACAGCTTTTGTGGATCTCTGTGTTTGTTCTGTGTGCTTGTTTTTCTTCAGACCTCTTTGACTCTTGTAATTGATGGTCAATTTGAAAGCCAAAAGAAGCTAACTCTGAAAAGGAATTCTCTTTTTTTTTTTTTAATGGTTATACAGAGTTAGGCTGGTGTAGTGATGCTGGCGCTTTCCTTTGTTGAGTTTTCAAGTTCATTGCCAGAAAAAAAACGCAGCTTTGTAGAAAATGCACCAAATAACCTTCCAAAGATTCAGCTATAGACAAACACATGTATACACTGGAATACCCAAAGTGATCTTATTTCATGATAGTAGCATTTAAGGACAGCTGTTTCTTTCAGTTTAATTTTGGCACTTTGTTTTCATTTTCTTCCTTCTGTTTGGATGTGCAGAACTAGAAAAGGACAGAAACCTACTTGATAAAAAGTAGCTGTCTCAGAGGGTTTCAGCTAGGAGCAAGCCAGAGCTCTTTCTGGAATGCACCATCCCACCACGTGTCAGTGCAGGAGAAGTGACTGGTGCTGCTTTGCTGCAGGACTCTGCACTTTCTGATAATCAGGAGAAAATGGGAAGCTCATGTGGCACTCTCCAGCTTCCTCCACTTGTTTGCAACAGTGACATTGGGACTGAGGTGCTGATTCTGATCTGTCTTGTCCTCTCCTCAGGGAACTGGACCACAATGACATCTCGGGCACAATAGAAGATACCAATGGAGCCTTTACGGGCCTGGAGAACCTGAGCAAGCTGTGAGTATCCCTGGGCTTGAATTCTGCAAGCCACTTTTGCTGTGTGCCTGTGTGGGGTTGGGTCTGTCCCTTTTTGTGCAGCCTCCCTCACCTTGGAACAAGACAAAAATCAACAGAAAATCTGAGCTGTAGTAGTTCTGCAGTAGAGTGCAAATGTGCTTTTCAAGCACTGATGTTTTTAAGCAGGTATGAGGCAATTATTTCCTTTCTAAATGGTGAACAGACGGTGCCACATACTGCAGTTCAGACACAGAGAGAAATTCAAGCTGTTTTCGTGTATAAAATTCAGCACAGCCATTCCTCACTTCTAAAAGCAAACAAGCGACAAAAACAACCCCTTGCAATCTTCAGCGAGGCACTGATTGATGCAGCAAATAACAATAAACAGAAGAGAAAAATCGCCCCACTTCCTGTTACAACAGAGGATTGAAACAGGATTCGTTTCTGTGGGATACTCTTTCTGAGAGTGATCTTTTGGGCTCGGTTCCATGTGCAGTGACAATAAAAGGCACCATGGGGCACAGGCTCTTAAGGAGATAAAAAGAAACCCAAGGCAAGCATGCGCCTTGCAAATGTTTATGGCTTGCTTGGCCTTCGCAGGGATTTTCACATTGCTGTGTACAAGTCCCCGTTCCATTTGAAATGGGTGACATAAATCAGCCCTGTCAGAGGAGTCTCCGATGCCTTGTGACAAATCCAGAGTCTCTAATCATTACCTCTTGCCTTTGTTGAAGTTCCCAGCCCCCCCCCACGCCGCTGTCTGTGATGCTGGGATGGCACAGCCAGAGGTGCAGTAAAAGTACCTCGATGGATAGCAGATGGCTGGGAGGAATCCTGGCAGGCGGGATATTGTCACGCTCTCATTAGAGACTCCTCGGGGAGCGGGACGAGCCAGGGCAGGGTTTGTGTGGGGATGGACTGCTTAGGGGAGAGAAATCTGAAATCACAGACAGAGAGATGGCATTTGATCATTGCTGAGGGGAGTCACGGGGTCCACGCGGAGGGGACCAAGTTGCAGCTGCAAGTAAAGTGGGGCAGAAGGCAGAGGAGGATTTAAGGACAGGGGGAGCCTGAAGTAGTGTGGGGGTGAGAGAGAAGTCAGTGAGGATTGCTGTGCATGCAGAGTCAGGGAATCTTCCCATGACTGCCAGAAAAAAGGCAGAGGAGCAGATGCGGTGGGTGGAAGAGTCCTTGGCTGCCTGACTGAAGTGTTTGGTTTGTCTGAAGAAACCAGTGAGACCATGTGAGCAGCTGGAAGGGTGATGGGAGCAGAGACTTTGTCCAGTGGGATTTGCAGGCTGTAGGGATTAAGAGTCTGTAGTGCTGCTTTGACAAGGGAGAGAAGGTGGTGGAAAGGAGCGGAGCGAGCTGTCCTGGTGGTGCATCCACTGCTGGTGGTACATCCCTCCAACAGGGCCACTGGCACGGGAGCAAAAGCAGTGGTCCCAAGTGATTAGGGTATGTTAGAAATGCTGGGTGCAGATAACAGGAGAGTGGTGAAAAATCCAGAGGAGACAGCACCGAAGGAAAGAGTTCAGCAAAAGGATTGCCTTGGAAAGCAGGAGCAGTGAGCCCTGATGAGCTGTGGGGGTCAGGCAGAGGCCAGGAGGAGCAGCCAGGAGCGGGAGGAGGAAGGAAGGGAGCAGGGGCAGCCTGTGGGGTCGTGTGCTGGGAGCTCTGGGCAGAGCAGCTATTGCTCTCCCCTGTGAAATGCCTGATGTGATGTTTGTCACCCAGCGCAAGGAACACCTCCAAAACCTCCAAAAGGTGCCTGGATTGGGCTGCCAGTAGCCAAGGGTGCACCGAGGGCTTGTGCAAGTCAAAGGAAGCTTGGTTTATATCTTTCTTTCCTTTGTTAACTGATGCCTGTCATTGCACATGGACTCGGGCCAGCTCTGAGTCTGGCTGAGGGACACGTGCAGGGAAGGTCTGTGCAGGGCATTGCAGCACCTTTCATAGCCTGGAAAAGCGTGTGGATCAGGTTGGTTTGGGGCAGACAGGAGTGGTTTGATTACCTAACAGAGTGAACTGCTGTGGGACAGACAGCTTGCTGGGATCATTCACTGTCAGCCAGTGTGTAGGGCTAAAAACGGCTCAGAACGTGAAATTATTTTATTATTATCTCTTGAGGCATTTTGAAAATACTTGTGAGTGGTCACTTTTAAAGGGATGTCCTCAGAACTGTTTTACCTTATCAGCACAGAAATCCCAGACTGGTGATTTCTAAGGCTGAAGTGAGTATCAGGATTTTTTTTGTAAATAAAAGATCGGCCCCCACAGCAAACATTTCACTGTGTGATTTAGGGCCTGTGTTTAAACCGTCAACCACTTTAAATGCATTAGCATACAAAAAATAAATGAGCACTTCAGAGGAGACCTTCCAATGAATTAATAATCACCTCAGCTCTGTGGAGATTGCCTTAAAAGCTGTTCCCCTTTGATCTGGCACAGATTAGCCTCTGAAAGGATTTAGCACAGAGAGGGTTGTTCGCTGACATGAAGGTGTTAAACAGAGATGGAGAGGCCAGTCACTTTAGCCTTCTCTGAATTATATATGAAGCTCTCCAGGATGGAGAGCACAGGCCTAAATTAAAATGTTGCTTGAAGAAAGAGGGAGTCGAGAAGCACTGAAGCATAAAAGGCACTGGTGGAATCACTGCGGAACAAGGAGGTTCCTAATTATTCAAGCTGCTAAATGTAACCGGCTTTTTGATGGCTCACTCAGTGAAATCTTCCTGCAGGTGCAAAACTGGTTGGGGGAGAAAACGCTGCGGTGAATTGTGTGCTTGCCATGTAATTACACTGGTGCAGTCTCCAGGAGAGCTTGTGCCTGGCTCTGCCCCGTGGAGGAGGTTTTGGCCAGCAGTGGGATGGCTAATTGTGGCTCTGTTCTGCTGCCTTCACATTCCAGCCTTCCACAGCCCTTTGATGGGGGCTGCTAGGTTCAAACTCTCAGATTTGTAGAGGCACTTAATTGAAATTAGTTGCAAGGAGTAATGAGTTTGCTGAGGCCTGACTTGTTATGTGTGTTAGGTATTTCTCATGTCCAGGCATCGAGCTGTGTGCACCTACACAAGTGGTGCAGTTGTGTATTCCCTTCCCCAGATGTTCTGCTTATCTCTGCACAGATAACTAAACAGTATCAGCAGTATCTCCAATTTTCAAAGTCCAAAATCCACTGAACAATAATAGAAATCTGCAGCTATCAAACCCGAGCTCAGCATAATCTTTTCAACAGCAGTTTCCCATCCAGATTCCATTAGAATTGTAAAGGCTGGAAAAGATCTTTAGGATCATCACCATGTTCATCATTAAACCATGGCCTGGAGTGCCACATCCACGGTTTTTTGAGCAATTCCAAGGATGGTGACTCTGCCATTTCCTGGGCAGCCTGTTCAATGCTTACAACCCTTTATATAAAAATAAATTTTTCCTAAAATCTAATCTAAACCTGCCCTGGCACAGCTTGAGGCCATTTCCTTTAGTCCTTATTTTATCCTTACCTTGCCCTCATAACACACTTATTTAGGAATATGGCTTCAGAAATCAATTTGTATGGATGCAACCATTTAACCAGAGTTTACATATAGTAAATTATTTACTGTATTAATCATTCTAATGGATTTTTCAAAGCCTTCATTAATGCAGCATCCCTTTTACCAAATGATGACACACATGATTGCACACATCCTTTGGTGCTGGGGGTATTTGAAACTGGGCTTTCTGGGAGCCAATATACAACCAAATTATCTTGACATTTGAAAAGTGCTTTGTGGAAAGCCTTGACAAGTTCTTGGAAATGCGTTTGCTCATGGAATGGCTGCACATGCTCTATTTTGTACTCTTTTCCTTTCCCTGGACAGTAAGCAGGCAGTGGGAGCATCAGAGTTGTAAGCCTTTTTGGGGTGCAGATACAGGTCACACCCTACACTGAAGGACAGCTCTTGAATGAAAACTCAAATGCAGCACCAGATGTGCCTTTTTTTCACCTGAGGCGTGGGTGATGACTTGCCCTGGACACCACGTGGTGATAACAGATGCACCTGGAGGATAAACCTTAGAGGGAGCCTGGGGAAGGAAAGCAGTTCCTAATTAATGACACTGGTTGGTGCTTTATTAAAACAGGTGAGGGGACTGTCCATTTGGCAGGAGCCCTGCCCCTGGCCATTAGCACTGGTCAATATTTATGGAGAAGTGTTGCTCTGGAGATGGCAGCTGGGCTGGGATCTCTGCAGCTGGCTGTTTGCTGCTGATAGTCCCCTCATGCCACTGCTGATTCAGTGGAATGCTCTCTGGTCACAGATACAAGCAAGCCCACTCCTCAGCTCTGAACATTACCCGTTCTGCCTTTTGCCCCTTGAAATTATCCCTTGGCTGTGATCTGTTGCATGATGTTGCTTTGCTGTTATATTTACAAGGAAGGAAGGAAGGAGCAGTGCCTCCAGTCAGCTGCTGTGTGATTGTGCAGCCCAGGGGCAGCCCTCAGCCCTGTGTGCTGATAGCTGCTCAGGCCAAGCACCAGTGAATGAATTACCACTCTTTTTCCTGTCTGGGAAGGAGTCAGAAATGAAAAGTGTTGTGGGGAGAGACCAGTATCTTGTTAAACTGTCACTGCATTTAATCCTGTCCACAGCCAGCCTGCAAAGCACAGAGGGGACCTTCTGTTACTCAGCAAGCTGGTTCCCAAGCACGGGAGCAAACCTGCCTTTTTACATGATATGGCACATTCCCTTTTGCGCTGTCATCACTATTAAATTCAAATACAGATAAAAGGATTTCATTTCAGGAGCAGGAAAGTGAGTGTGCTTCAGCCCTCTTAATCTCTGTGCAGTTCAGATTTCCTGGGACTTAAACTTGAGTGTGTATATCAGATAAAGCCACACTAATTGTGTTCCTCCTTTTTTTTTTTTTTTTTTTTTTTTTTCCCTCTCCCCATTTTCTTTCTGTTTATCTGGCACTGGATGTTTGGAAACTGCAGAACTCTGTTTGGAAACAAGATCAAGTCGGTGGCCAAGAAAGCGTTCTCAGGGTTGGAGGCTCTGGAGCACCTGTGAGTAACCCACCATGCCTCAGAGTTTGGGAAGGGGGGTCTGCCAAAAGTAGCTGCTTGAGAAATCTGCTAGCAATTTAATAGTGTCTTTGTAAACTGAGAAGCCAGTCCATTTGTGGGGGCCACCTGCTTCCTTCTCATTATAAGTCCGCCTCAACTTTGGCCTTTTTTGTGCCAGGAACAAAGTTATAGAACATATGGGAAATTTGCATGCTCTTAATTTTTGAGAGTATCACCTTGACTTGCACATTACTGCTTTGCAGGCTGTTAGCAATGAAAATAGGCTGGTTCAGACACAGCACTCTCCCCTTTGCCCCAACTTCCTCCTAAATCTCTGCTCTGGCAGTGACACGTGCTGCAGATGACTGCTTTTGATGCATCCCCACTGAACATCCCCACTCAGCACAACCCCCTTAGAGCCATTTGCAAGAAATACATTTTGGCTGCCTCTATAATTTTTTTCTGTGTCCCAAGGCTGATGACTCCAGCAGTGATTCATGAATAAGCTCCTTTCTTGGATTAAGACAGGTTAAAGTATATGTGACTGTGCTCTACATGTTTTATTGGCTGTTGATTGTATGAAATGTTACGGCCATCGAGAGCACGCTGAAAGATTTGGGCTGCCTGACTGGGAGTACATTCCCAAATAAAGGTGCCTTTAATGCTCTGCTGAGATTGTCCTCTTTAAACAGTGCTTGTCTGCCCTACATGTCACTTAGTAAACTTAAGTTCTAAATCTGTGCTTTTTCAGAGAACAAATTATTTTTTTAATTGGCAACAGTCGTGAGGGAAACCTTTAACCCCTTCCTTTGGAAATACTGGAATGTTTCTTTAAATCCAGCAGTATCATCTCCAAGTCATTTTCAAATA
This sequence comes from Oxylabes madagascariensis, assembly GCA_013400675.1. Taxonomy (NCBI): domain Eukaryota; kingdom Metazoa; phylum Chordata; class Aves; order Passeriformes; family Timaliidae; genus Oxylabes; species Oxylabes madagascariensis. Next base: position 37,798 of record VYZR01025909.1, read on the forward strand.
ATTCCTCAGATGCTGCTTAGTGCAAGTATTTGCTTTCTTTTATGTTTGCTGAAGGTCTAGCCTGGGGTACCACATTCCTGACTATCTTTGGTTATCGAGGGGGCTGAGGAATTTCTGAGCTGTGGGTGATGGAGGTAGCTCAGACTGAGAAAGTGTAGTGAGAAGATGGGCTAGGGAATGACTTAGTGATTAGCTAAGTGTAATTTTTGTTGGCTGGCTATTGCTCAGCAATACTTCAATAATATAAAGGTGTTTTGAGGAACATTTTTACACGCTGTAAGTGCAGAAGGCCTTAACAAGGAGCTACCAAATCACCTGCTACTGGAGTCATTGCTTAAATCAATGTGGAAAGGCTGTGTCCCAGCCATGGCATCTCTTTTGTTCACTCTGCCTGTGGTTGTGCCTGCAGGAACCTCGGGGACAACGCCATCCGCTCCATCCAAGCCGATGCCTTTGCCAGGATGAGGAGCCTGCGGCAGCTGTAAGTGATGGCCCTGCCCACACCTCAGGCAGGAGGGATCCTCCTGGCCCTGCTCACACCCCAGGCAGGAGGGATCCTCCTGGCCCTGGACAGGAGCAGCAGCATGGGTGTTATCCATGTTAACCACTCATTCACTCCCCCCTCCCCTGCCTCCTCCTCTGTGGGGTATTTTTACACATGAGGAGCTGTCACGGGAAGGTCTTGCATGTAATAGTTCATTGGGATAGGTTCTTCCAGCAGGTTTGTGCCTGTGCAGTGATTCATCTCTGTCCAGGAAGTCCGGCCCTGATCCTGTTAGCCAGCTCTCCTGCTCGCACCACCATGGATTCAATTCCCAGTGGCCCATCTGCTCCCTTGCTGTACCTGTGTTCAGGGTTCACACACAGGACTGATACTGCAGTGATAAGCACCATTTGAACTGCATCCACTTGTCATTCAGCCTTCTGGTGTAAAAATACGGATGTGTTATCAGAGCTGCTGCTTGCGCTCCAGCCTGGGGCTCTGCACTGTTATCAGACGCTGTTTCCAGTCCTGCCTGGTTTCCTTTTCTCTTCTTCCCCATAAATATTTAATCCACTGTCAATGTGTTGCCATGCCCCAGAGTAGTGCAGTGTCTGTGGAGCACAAAATCATTTATTTGGTATTTGGGCAGGTCCAGGTTCTTGCTCCTGACATTGGAAATGGGAATCAGATGGTCACTGTTGGCAGTGACATTTGATACCAGTGACTGGGAGTGAAGATAAACACTGTGTGTCTGTTGTGTGATTAAAAACTTTATCTTCTGCACTGGCACTTGAAACAAAATTGAGATGAAAGATTGATCTTATTAGGAAGAGATAGTGAGATCCCAGATATTGTGAAGGAATGTTTATAAAATGGAGAAGTTCAGATAGAGGACATTTACGTGCAGAATGCGTTCTGGTGAAGGATCTTGTGACCTGTCCCAAGTTGCCAGGAGGGTTTTATGCCATCATATGTGTTAGAGGCTACACATCTTTCTAGAACAGCAAGTGGACAGCTTTGAAAAATCAAATCCCTATATTCCCTCCCTCTCCAGTCAATTTCTTTCATTTTCCCTTTCCTGCTCATTTCAAACTTCAGTATTTCCTGAGTGAGTAGAAAAATTGGATAGAAAAATTGCTGGAGATTCACATCTTGTAGTGCAGTGCTGGAGTTGGAATTCTGCTGTGCTCTTGATACCCTGCTCTTGCACAGCTTGTAGTATTGCAGGACGGGAGCTCTCTCTGGGGCATTTTCCCAGTCTCTGAGGCATCCTCACATTCAATTCCAAGGATCAGACTGTGTTTTGCAAACCAGACCAAAACATGAATGCCCTGTTCGTGTAAATTTACAGTTCTGCATTGGCCTTAAAACTATGCTGAGCCATAATTTGGCCCAGAATATTAAAAAGAACCCACATTAATCCCAAAGCGACTTCTTTCTTTGCCCCTTTTTCACACCTCTTTTCCTAACAGAAGGTGCTAAGCTAGTGTTGGATCAGCACCCTACAATGATGGGGTTGGGACTCAGGATGCTGAGAAATGTTTATGTGTTTTGTTTCCCAGACTAGTTACTGTTTCTGTGGAGTTCACACATATATCTTTGGTAATTTCTCCTCTACTTCTGTTAATCAGTAAACACAACTCCAGGGTAGCCTTGTGGAAGGCAGGGCCTCTCTGCACACTGCTCTGCCATGGAGGGACTCAAGGCCTTACAGTGGGAGCTGGGTGTCCTCTCTCTCTCTCTCTGGTCAGCAGTTAAGTGCTGAATTTGGTCCCCACCAAAGATGCTCCAACCACAGGAACTCATTGACATTGCCTGTCTGCCCTGGGGATCACTTTGGGAGCTGGTTAATAATTACAAGGTGCTGCAGACTGTCACTGCAGTACAGGAAGAGGTTTCTCCATGAGGAGACGAAATGCTGTTTAAATGTGTCATGTCTGTAACATCTTTAGTGCCTCGAGGACATCCCCGCAGTCCTTTCTCTTCCTTCCACCCATGCTGGGGGGGCAGGAGGAATGTGTTTAACATGAAAGGGCTGTGAGGCTCCCAGCCTCCCCTGCATGCAGGACTCACAGCAGGCTGGTGTTGGTTTTGTTTCCCTGCAGCCACATTAACAGCGACAGCTTCCTCTGCGACTGCCAGCTGAAGTGGCTGCCCCAGTGGCTGGTGGAGAAGGAGCTGCAGTCCTTTGTGGTGGCCACCTGTGCCCACCCTGAGTCACTGAAAAGCAAGAGCATTTTTGCCATCCAGCCAGAGAGTTTTGTGTGTGGTAAGTCTTGCCTGTGTGTTTTGAGGTTGTCTGAAGAGTAGGAGTCACTTGGGAAACATTTTCTTTGAGTACCAGCATGTTATTATGAGAGGGTTTCTGTTTTGTTTTGTTATTCAGTGGGATCAAAGGAGGCCCGAGCCTGCATTTAAAAAATTTGTCATTGGCTACAATTTATTTCCCACTAAAACCACACAGCGCATTGCTTGCATCCAGAGTATTCCTTGCAGGGCTCCCTGAGTATTAAATCAGAAGGGACTAAGGCCTGTTCTGCTTCCAGATGGGACTGCACAGACACTTCTCCAGTCCTCTCCGTTTGATAGTATCAACACTGCAGCTGTAATTTTTTTCCTTCTGCAGTGTTCTGAGCTCTTCTGTGGATTTGTGTTCTTCACCAATCTTTTCTCCCTCTTGGAGACAACAAAGAGTTAAAAACAAAACCCAGAGGAGAATCCCTCCATCACAGCTGCCTCTTTGGGGCCAGTAAGCCCCACCCAAATACTGCAGTTGACTCTGCACCTGAGCTATGGTTTCAAAAAAGTTTTACTTAATACCCAGCACACATAAACATCTACTACCTTTCTCATAAAGAAGAAGAAATTTAAATCATCAGAAGAGGCCAAATCAGTGCTGCTCAGGCATCCAGGTTTTGGGGAAAAGAAAGGCCTGGTTTGGGAGCCAAACCCTGTGCAGTGGAGCCAACCAGTGAGGATCCTGGGTGGAGCTGCACATGGCTGTTTGAAGGAAAAACGAGCTTTTGCAAACACTGTTTAACTGAGCTGAATGCATGACTTGCACTGAACACGGAGCAGAAGCTTTGTTCCAGTGTCCCTCCTGATCCCCCAGTGACAGGCTCTGCCTAGGTGGCCTCTGTCTGAGCAGGCTGGGAGGGAGCCTTGCTGTGCTCATCTGGAAGAAGAGATCCTGAAGGCTCCATCCCCACAGCAACATCACAAAGCAAAAGCAGCTTTGCTTCCCGGTGCCTGCCAAGTCCTCCAGGCACTAGTAGTCTTGGTTCCAGAGGCCTGGCTGTTTAATTAAACCTTAGTCAAATATTAAATTACACCATTTGTAGAAACCTAATAAATGAATCTGCTTGGAACCTTGCTAAAACCAACAGTCTTCAGGGCAGAGAGAGTATGCGAAGCTTTCCACCCCGGTCGGGTGACAGGCAAATACAGCTGCTTCTGCTTTGACAGCATGGGCTGTGTAGAGTCATAGAGCCCTTTAGGTTGGAAAAGACCTCTCAGATCTTTGAATCCAACCATTAACTTAATACAGCCAAATGCACCACAGACCAGGGCCCTGAGTGCCACACTGACACATCTTTTAAATACCTCCAGGGATGGTGACTCCCTGGTCCCTGGGCAGCCCATTCTGGTGCTTGACAGCCCTTTTGGAGAAGAAATGTTTCCTATTAGCTAATCCAAACCTCTCCTGGCACAACTTGAGGCCCTTGCCTCTTGTCGTATTGCCCGGGAGAAGAGACCAATCCCCACCTCATTAAAACCTCCTGTGAGTGATTTTCCCTGGAGGTGACACTTGCACCCTTTAAGTGCCCTCTCCCCTCCTACATCATGCCAATGCAGTTCTGGAGGTGAGGTTTTAAGTTCAGTCGTGCTCTCCATGCTTGGATTGTACAAGGAAGGACAACCTGAAAATGATCTGAATATCTTCAGACCATAGAGTCTTTCTCAGACTCAGTTGGTGAGGGAGCTGGGTGTCAGAGGAACAACAATCCCACGTAAACCAATGACTCAGTGGAGATGTGTGTGGCACACCTGCCCCACAGAGCACTGCTTATTTCTCATTTCACCTCTTGAC